>JAUCMT010000154.1:5253847-5275480 GCA_032357475.1 Enteromius thamalakanensis | reverse complement strand
TGAGAAGCTGCGCCATTGAACACCCGCGAAACGTTACTACCTTTCTTTGGCACAAGTTCATCCTCACGTGAAGAGCCATCCATCTCTACGATGTTGTCTCTGTAGTAGCCCATTACATTTCTTCATAGAATGCTCGCCTACTCTCACAAGTGAGCGGTTAATTAGGCGCGCCATCATGTGGTCAGACATGCCTGTCAATTATTCTGCCATTGGTGCAATTACAATGTATTTAATATTTAGATTAAAAATCGCAATACCTCGATTTAAGAAAAAATTAAATCGTCTGAAAATGCAAATTCGAATTAATCGAAAAAATCTAAAAAATCGCCCAGCCCTAGAATGATATCATCTCGCTCTCAGTAGTTTTTCCACATACACTGAAAATTAAATTTCCCTGATAACTTATAAATGTTTGACAGTGACACAAAGAAACTTTGAGGGGTTTTTTTCCATCTCCCCTCAGCAATCACTGTAAACTCCTCTCTAGCCTGCAGTGATGGCTTTCAGACTGCTGGTCCTCTTCATGATGTTTGGTACGAACAGCAGTCCAGACGCTCTTTCAATGCTCTCGATGGGAACCAGGAAGCGCTCCAGTGGAATTTTTTCGTCGACTGGCATATTGGGCATCACATAGGACCGCAGCTCCACGTCTCCTCTTGGCTTTTCCAGAATCAACACCTTAAAGAAGTGAGTCGGCACAGCTACATGGTTCTTTCCCAAAACCTGATACTTCACATACATTTTCCCATCAGGTTCCTGTCTGTAGGTGCAGAGAGGGAAAATTAGGTTCTATCAATTTATTAAAATATCAGTTAAAAATAAAATATTTTCACATTTCTTGATTTCAGAGCTTCTCACGACCATACTGATTTTCATAATGGCTTTTACCGCGGTAAATATAGTGGTCCGGTACACACAAAGACATTCTGGTAATGCTTGGAAAGAGAGCGACAATATTTCTCCAAGTTATTCCATGCGTTCTGGTTTAGATGAGGATTCTGTGGGAAAACAGATCTGCTGATTAATAGCCGTAATTATCCGTGCAAATAGAAAAATAAACATATGACTGGTGGTTTTATGGATTATGTAAAGTAAGATGCTTGTGGAAATCAACCCTACTTTTTAGTTCTTACATACACAGTGAATTACAGAATTTAAAGTACAACAGAATGAAAAAGCAAACAAAAATGAATTTTTTAACTCATACTTGATTAGACATTTATATTCAGTAAAGGTTTAATTAATAATCAGAAGGAATTGTTAATAAATAAACAAAATAAGTTCAATTCTTTCATAGGTGACTTAAAATTCATAACTTAAATGATTAATAAATATAAACAAGTATAAAAATTTAAAAATGGTTTACATATTAATACTAAACAAAGGCTTAGTTAACAAAAATAATTTAATAAATAATAATCGCTCATAAATAATAATACTTTTTTTAAAAGGCATCTTAAACATTGATTATTAACAAAAACTATATTATGTATTATATGTAATATAATACATAATAATAATAAATACTTGTAGCATTTTGAATATTGATTGTTAATATCTTTATTTTTTTATATATTTATATTACTTTTCTCTTAATTGATTAGACAGTTATATTCACTCATTTTTTAATACTAATGAAACCACTGATAAATGCATATTTAAGTTACATATACTGTACATACGTGGCATTTTTAAAATGGATTATTAATTTAATATAAGGATATTTTTTTATTTTAAACGTACTTCTTTAACGGCTGTTTGCAGCAAGACCTATGTGAAGAGGACTGAGCAGCAGTCACTGTGAGTACATGGAGTTGCTCACCTGCGGTGACACATTGCTCAGGTAGAATGTCTCATCCATGGCTTTTTGACTCCATTTGTGATTGGCTGCTGCGGCCAGGTGACCCCTGTCAAACCCACTGCCCTTGTAATCCGCATTGCTCGATCTGTGGTAAACATGAACCGAGTCGTCCTCTTTGAAATCGCAGAACTTTCTGTCCGAAGTCCCGGTTACTGTGTCGCCGTTGAGCTGTTCTATGACCCAGGCCGCGGTCCTGTTTCTGGGGTCGTATGAGGTCACGTACGACTCTCTGCTCTTGATGTTAGACAGGGAAGGGAAGCCGTACTTCATCACAGCCGTGGATTTGCTCACAGTGAGCTGTCCCGGCTGGTACGGGCTAATCTCTGACGCCGCGTCGACGATCGGGATGACCGGGATGCGGTCAAGCAGTCCGCCGCGTCGCTGTTCCCGATCGCCGGTTGCTGTCAAGGTGGCACCGATGCCTATGCCAGCTGTCAACGACAGCCCGGATAAAACCCACCGCGAGCAGAATACACGATACATAATTTACACTTAATAAACACAGTACATTCAACTAAATGAATAAAGTGCTGTTACTTGCCCACTGTATGTACATTACCCATGTGAGTCAGTCTCACCGGCTAAACAAGCGCACAGGACATTTAGTCGCATGTTTATGACATCACGCTTTTTCTTAAGAAGGCAGAGCCCAGTTTTAGAATTAAAGTTACAGGGTCATTCCTACTGTGTAGATCATTTTCATCGCAACCATGACTAAATAGTGGAGATTATTTTAGTCTACTTAATAGCTCTTTTTATTGCTATCACAGTTATGTTAAATAATTGTAGTAATTGCATATTTTTTTTTGAGCTTATGGAAATGTTTTTATCAGAAATACTGTATACAAATTCCCTTATTATTATTTAAATGGGGTTTCCCATTTTTCTTAAAATAAAAAAATAAAAAATAATTTAATATTTTTTTTTAGAATTTTAATTAATCACAATAGGCTAATTAACACTTATACTAATAATAATAGTCAAGAATGGTGGGCCGCACTGACTTTTAAATGCATATGAGGTATTGCTTCTCATATGACTCAAATGTTAATTCTGATTTGGGTTTTTAATTGATAATCTACCTCTTTAACTAGCCAAAGCTAGTTCTTTCCTGTGATCCTCCAGTAAGTGACATTACTTTTATGATTTTGTTATTTTTAGATATTAGCTATGCTTTAAAATATTTCAAAATTAACAGCTAATTGACAACTTCATATTTTTAAAAGTCTGCTATATAGCCTACAGTAGGTATAAACATGGTCACATAATAATTGCACAGTGCATTGTGTGTTATAAAGCAAATCTATTTCTGTGAGTAGTTTGTATTTAACTAATGCTTGAATAGAGCCTTGTTTACATATTTCCAGAAAGCAAAAGTCTCCACCTGGCATAATGTCTGCTGACTCAAGTTGTGTGTTATTAAGGGTATATTTATTTATTTCAGTGCAGGTGGTTAGAGCAGTGCACACGGCTCAGCACAATTGATTCTGGGTCTGTAGACATATATACAGCTGATTCACCTTGTGAAACTTTCTAAGGAATAAAAACAGCCTGATATTAATTACCCTTATTAGCTGGTGTGACTGTTGTGTCGGTGTAATGCTGCAGCAGGCGCTAACAGGAAAGCTTTCATGGAAAAGAGTCTAAAGAAAGACAATTCACTCACGTCTCTTTGTGCTTTCTGATTGTCAGGTTTTATTCATTTATAATATTTATTGATAGTATTTTATTTACCCTGGCTCATCATGAATGTAAAGCATTTGTAAATATGAAATACATCAAAAAGCCCATGAGCCGCTCAAGATTTTGGCATTTCTTTGAGACTCGCGCAAGGAAAATAAAATTATTTGAAAAATAACCTGATTGCATGATTTACAGTGTGCTGAAATTTTAATTGTTAATCTGAATGGTCATTCTAATTGTGTTGATTGGCGATGCATTTTTTTTTCTGTGCTTTATAATTATCTAGTGTTTATTTGAGGTTTGTGAGACTTTGTGCTTTAGGAAAGTACTTATCATCATGTGTTAATAAGCAGCCCTGAATGGTCATGAATACATGCCAGTAACAAGATGATCATGTGCAGGTTACATTGAGCTAAAGCTGTGCATGTAATGAACTATTTATGCTTTATTTAAATGTAATGATATGAATGGAGAAATATTCCAAATATATTAGAGATGCACTCTGATGTATCATCAAATATAGTTTTACCATGTTGTGAATACCATATGCACCGCAATAAAGGCTGCAATGTCTTTACAATGGTAACAATTACTCAACAAAAATAACCATTTCTACAAAAAATATTGAAATAATAATAATCATAATAATCATAATATACAATACTTCATATTTCCTTTCAGATATATGTATATTTGTTCAGTGTGACAGTTTAAAACCTCTTTCTACATTCCATAAACATAATCTCAAACACAATCTATAGAGACATTCATTCCTCATACTAGAGGGACACCATTAAACATCTTTTCCATCGGTTTCATCTACTTGTTACAACCTCAATGGCAATAAAATGCGAGAAAAATGCAGCAATGAAAGGAAATGTAAAAACAAGTCTTCAAGAGAAGAAGAATAACTTGGCATAAGTAGGCTTCCGTGATACCGACCGTTTGTTGTTGGTTAAAACAAGCTGGCTAAGTGCAGTGCTTGCACCTCAGTGAGCGTCGAAACTACACAGAAAGTAGACACGCAAACGAAAAGAAACCGCATCTGTATATTTCTCCGAGTTTTGTGTAGAGTGAGCTGAAACTGAACTTGAAGTTGTTGTTATTCTGTTTTTGGTATAAAGTTCAGGCGATCAGTGATGCTAGGCGGCGAGCAATAAACCACCCGTCTCCTGAAGGCATTTTTGACCTCCGCCATTTCCGGAAAAAGATTTCAGCACCGTGAGGCTGGGTCCGTACGGGTTCAGGCCACTCTGTCTTCATCCGCAGGGTTCAGCCCTTTGGCCTGCGTAGACTAGGATGGATATCAGGAGTAAGATGGTCTTCTAGGCGCTAGCTTTAAGCAGGCTGTTGGCTAGAAGGCAGAGCAGCAGCGTCAGTGTGCTGAGGTAGCAGGCCGATGCGCCGTCGCACCCTCTCTCGCCCTGGCAGCGTGGCTGCTCGCACAAAACACCCCTAAAGCTGGGCGGACACACGCACTTCTGGTTCTGGATGCAGGAGCCGCCGTTCTGACACAGGAGCAGCTCGTCATCACACACGTTTGCTGGGAAGAAGGACAGAGTGGAGATTCCCATTAATGATGTTACAGAACATGTTTGTAAAGATTGTAAGTAATCATTTGTTAGGTCAGGTGCCCTTGTAGTCCTACTCACAGATCTCCAGACAGATCATGTTTTAGGGCAGGGTTTCTCAAATCTTACCCTGGAGGTCCGATGCACTTCAGCGTTTAGATCTAACCCTAATCAAACACATCTGAGCATGCTAATCAGAGTCTTAACGAGTATTAGAAAACCGCAGGTGTAGGTGAGTTTAATCAGGGTTGGAACTAAACTCTGCAGTGCATCGGACCTCCAGGGTAAGATTTGAGAAGCCCTGTTTTATGTATTGCCCTTTTGTCTTAAAGGTTAATAAACGGCAGTATTCATTTAGCAGATATCTTTTACCTGGAGTGAATTAACGTGTTTACACTGGCAGTTAACAAGAAGGGGTTTATTTTCAGTGAAAGGTGCGTGTGTGTGTGTGTGTGTGTTTTGGGGCCAACTAGCTGTAAAGTAACATAATTTGGGTTAAATACATCAGGATAAAATAAAAGTAATTTAATGTCTATAGAAAGCACATTAAATGTAAGTAAAGGTTTTTGAAGAATAAAATGTTGAATTGGATTAAATAATGTTACACTGGCATTTAATGTAACACAGTTGTCTTACTGACAAATTTGCAAAAAATAGGATAGTGGCAAATTTTGAAAACGAAAAATTAAAACTAATTAGTATTTGAGGTGTAATTAGTTATATTTCATAAATTGATTTTTTGTTGTAAAATGCATAACAAAACTGAATTATATTTTAGTAGGTGTTTTCTGTAAATCAGGGAAAAATGTATCAGATTTACTTTTTGCTCAGAAAAACAAAAACAAAATTGCAATTACGTTAAACTGGAAACGTTTTGGTGGTAAAGCAATATTGCACTTATTGTAACTTGCTTAAACCCTTTTTCTTACCTTTGACCCATGTATAAAAGTTTTGATTTTAAAAAATATTTTTGAAAGGAGTTTTTTATGCTCATCAAGCATTTATTGTTCAAAAATAAAGTAAAAAAAAAAAGAGAATTCATGTAGCATTATAATTTGTCAGTGTCCTATGATCCTTCAGAAATGATTCTAATATGATTTTCTGATCAAGATTTCTCTTCATTATAAATAATAAAAACAGCTTTATATTTTTGTTGGAGCTGTGATACATTTATTTTTCCGGAATTCTTTGATGCATAGAAAGGTCAAAAGAACAACATTTATTATAAATTATCATATTAAACATTTATTATAAATGAATAGAATTTATTTATAGTATTGTGCGTGTCTTTAACATCAGTTTAATGCATTTCTGGGTTACACTTTATTTTTGCTTGAATAAAATTATAAAATAAAATTATTTTAAAGTTAGGATTAGGGTGTGGCCTAGGGTTACTTGCATAAATGCATAATGTATTGCTATTATAATAATTAGTACATGTAACGTGTAACAAGGAAACCTTGAAATACTTCTTGCCAAATATAAGTTTATATAATTTATATATTTTATAATTTATATACTTTTTTTATACTTATAATTTTTTCAGAAAAATCTGAATTATATATCAGAAAATAAATAATACATATTAATAATGAGAATGAATAAACTGTAACTTTGATTCAATATTGAAAAATGATTTATTTATCATTAGAAATTAAAGAATGAAATTGCACCTCACAGTAAACTGAAACAGTAAGTAAGCCGGTCATTTATTGTTTCAAGGTTTAAGCATTGCCTGCACGAAAACCAGGTCTAATTATAGCAGAGATGATAATGATGACTGTGCATGTAATTTGTGATCCATCAATAATGATGGAAATCAACAGACCTCCACCAGTCTTTCAGAGACTGGGCGTTTCAATCCCTTATATACATTTCCCTCAGATAAATTTGTGTAAATCTAAAAAACCTTTCCCAAGTGCCTGAAGAACTGGGAGCTGTCACAAATGTAAACCATAATTTTGATAGTGGTGAATTGTGATAAGCTGGTGTAGGTTTTGGGCTGTGTTTCTTTACAACCAATTCTTTGCCACTGTATCAGCCCACCCACAAGTATCTATAATACACAACTGCTGTGAACAGGAGGTTGTTATTGGTAGCACAACAGCAAAGACCTCCATGAGTAACAACAATGTTGCTCATGTTTGAGTGAAATGACACCCATATGTTGTTCATTCACAGCACTTTATTTGTTGTACTAGCCGTATCATCCATCACAGAATGTGTATTTAATGACTAAGCCTGTGTTTAATGTTTTTGTGAAGCAAGTGTGACTTACGCATGCAGCCTTGCTTCCAGGTATATCCGGGCAGGCAGTCCTCACACTTCTGGCCCGTGGTGCCCTCTCGACACTGGCAGAAGCCTGTGTCATTGCACCGGGCGTGAAAGGAGCCCAGCTGATTACAGTTACACTCTGTGCATAGAAAATATATACGTTATTCAGACATTGTAGATTATTTGTGCTGCTGAAACCTTGAAAAGAAGGCTATGTTTTTTTATTTTGTGTTAGATTTCATTGGACTATGAATACACTGTAACTTTTTTTTTTTTTTCATGTAAAACTCTAAAACAGCTTGTTACATGCTTCCAGTTTTACTGATTTGCATATTTAAGGATATAGTTAGAAACTATGTTTAACTTTGTTCCTAATGGGGCGCTACAACTGTGTTGAACTCGACAGCAAACCTGCAGCTCTTAGAGGAACAGTTCACTCAAAAATGGAAATTTGATTAAAATGTACTCACTCACTCTCAGGCAATCCAAGATGTAGAGTTTGTTTCTTCGTGTGAACAGATTTGGAGAAATTCAGCATTACATCACTCACCAATGCTTCACCAATACAAAAAATCCATGCCCTCAACCAATACAGAGATCTTTTGGACTGTTTTTTCTAGTGAACTATGGTTGATCTGGGCATATTCTCACCTGATTCAGATAAGATAACTGGAGAAAGCAATAATATCGACATAGGGTTTGTATTTCAGCTGGAAGCAACATTTTTTAAGTAACATATAAGTTAAAATGCCTTAATGGTCGATGGATTGGAGCTGTGTCAGCTACTTGTGAATTACTGTGATGTTTACATCAGCTGTTTGAACTGTCATTCTGACGGCACCCATTCACTGCAGAGGATCCATTAGTTAGTAAGAGATGTAATGCTATATTTATTCAATTTGTTCCAATGAAGAAACACACTTGTCTACATCCTATTGCTTTAAGTAATAGCGCAGAACTGTACCACATAGCATTTTGCATAAGAAACCTGTTTACATTAAAAGTCTTAAAGGCACAGGAGCAAAAAACAACCTGTATAATTCTGAGGGTCACAAAAATATTTGGTAAATAATCATAAATAGCAGTATTAGTGGACCTCCAGGAAAATGAATGTTTATATAAAAATATATATATATAAAATGTATAAAATATAAAAGTTACAGCATTTAGCCTAAAGGCAATAGGCATACTGTATATTTACACGTGTTTGCAGGAGAATTTCACTTCTATGTCTGCGAGTGGTCAGTTTTATGTGATCAGTGGTTGTTCATCAGTCTTGTTAGCAGGGTTTGCTCTATGCATTCACAAGGGCATCATTTGTCCATCTGGGCATCTGTCAGTCACAGCGCAGTGATTTATGTGTGTGTAGACTTCCAGTAGAGGTCACTGTATCATTATCAAAGTGTTGTGACAGATTGCTTGAACAGCTCTTGGAGCAGTTTTAATCTTAGGATTTCTGATTGTATTACTTCTACCCCACATTTTAAAGTCAACATGAAATTGAAATTCATTCTATTTATTTATTTTCTAGTACACATTCATTGTTTTATAACGAATGATTCATTTTATTCCAAAGAAAATATTTTGTGTTCATAATATTTGATCAAAAAGTCAGAATGCCTATGTTTTAAAAAATCACAATATTTCTTATAGATAAAATCAAATCTCATCCTACTGTGCTTTTTTGTTGTTGTTGGTATTATCTGGTATTACAAGCATTACATTACGTTGCATGTTGCATTTCATGTTGACGTTAAGAGCATGCAAAAAGAGTACAAAATATAATTTTTTTCCGATAGCATTTCCTTTGTGCTGCTCTCATATCAATGCAGATATTGGCAGTTTTAAGCTGAACAGTTAAAAATGCAAGTTGTTCAGTTTCCTAGATCTTAAGTAAAAGAAGAAAGGAGTCCGGAAGAGTATTTTTTTGCAACTCTCTAAAATGAATGATGCATGATATTAGTATATATAAATCCATACTTCTGTTGGACTTTAATAGGTCAGAAATTGTCACATGTATGGCAAGGTGGTGGCAGACCAAATGTTGGACCGTATGCGAATAAAGAAAGATTTCTCAACCTTTCCAATTCCATACATATCATTTGGCCAGAAAAGGACAATTTCTGAGGGGCGTGGTGTGGGTGTGTCGGGGGAACAGTGAAACAGATTGACGTGGAGTGATATCTGACTGACCTATGCAAACATTCTCATCGTCCAGCTCAGCGGAAGCATTCCGGAAGTATCCGAGGCGACAGTGCTGACAGTTCTGCCCTCTAGTGTTGTGTTTGCAGCTCACACAAGTCACAATGTTGATGAAATCAATGTAACTGCAGCGATTTGAGTGACCGTTGCACTCGCAGTCTGATGGAGAAAGAGTAGATAGGTGTTAGTCTGTGGATCAGGGGACGAGGGACAGGAAGGGGAAAAGACACTCATGGATGAGAGGACATGGGTGTGACATGTAAACTCTAAGAAGACTATAAACTAGGCTAAGACTATTTAGCCAGCTGGAAAAGCTGGCAGGCATTGAGAACACTACCTAAAAAAAATGATGTGAATTAGATTACACACTATTAGCCAGTTGCTGACAAATCCTACCAGATTGCTTTTATCTAATGTAATTTGATTTTATTACATTGGGATTATTTTTATATTTGCAGATGTGCAGCATTTATATATAATATTAATTATATACAAATTATTACATTGCACTACTGCAAAATGTTTTAAATATATAGTGTATTTATACTGTTTATACACAGTATATACACTTTTTGTGGCTAATCGTTTTGCAGCCTTGAACGTAAGTTAATGTTTATTGCCTCAAAACGTTGACAGTGTTATAGTAATTGTACAAACTCTAGAAACACTTAACCACTTTTATCACTTATTACTTGTAATCACTATTTAAAAAAAGGCTTTTCCTTCTTTGATTCATTTGACTGTAACTGGCATTTGCCTCTAATTGATACTATTTCCAGTTTTTCATTATTTTACTGTATCTCTTAACAACTTCTTGGGAAATAAAAATGAGTCATGATTTATTCCAGCCCACATAGCAATAATGTCCAATCATTTTGACCATTTCATGAGCACTTTTTAGTGAAAATGACACGGATCATGGAAATCTCCAGTTCATTCCTATGGGATGTACTGTAAAGCTTGTCCGAGTCAGCAACAGTAAACCACCAAGGCTTACGAAAGGTCAGCTGTGGATCACTGTAGCCTAGATTACTTTCCTAATGGTCTACTATTTTTCATTTTTATTTATGCCTGCTATTAGCTATGAAACCATATTGTTTGGTTTACATTATTACACTTTATTTTGCAATACATGTACTTTAAGCTTACCCAAGAGTGTACTTAATGCAGGCTTAGGGGTAGGTTCAGGGTTACTAAAGTTGTAATTGCTACAATAAGTCCATGCAGAACAGGACTGCAGAATTAACTGTCTAAATCCTTTTTTAATGATTAATTATAGTTTTAACTAGAAATTATTTTATTCCCGAATATTCCAAATAGCATTTGTTTTATCTGTGGATATAATTTACAAATCTTCTTATTGGTCTCCACACACCAGACAATTATTCCATTTAGCTTGATATGGCTCAATATTCAGATATCATTATATCCAGTATATATATATTTTATCTGTTACATTTTTCTCAGAAGATTACATTTTACATAACACAGTAATTTAGACATCTCCAAACAGGCTGACTAAATAGTAGAAAGTCATCTGCATGAGTTCATAAACCCACCTGTTGGCCTTAATTAACATAGTTTGAATGGACATTAATATAACATTCATAAACAGTGATAATGAGCTGCTGTTAAAGTTGTGTTTGAGAAGCTGATCTTTTCGATTCTTTGCTGTTTGGACACTTTGGGGTTTGAATAATTGATATGATGTTTTAAAGATGCTGGCGACGTGGGGTCCTGCTGTGTCACAGTCAGCTAAGCAGTGGGATGGGGGCAAGAGCAGCTAATTAAATATAAATGCTCAATTACTCCGCAGATTGGTGAAGGGATGGAGCGATGTTTCACAAACAATCTTGCATCTTCAGCAGACAGCTGTCTAACACTCGACGAGTGAAAATGCAAAGTAGCTACTTTCTAGAAGAGGACGCTTTTGATTATACAGCCTGAGGGAGATCGTTCTGTTTTCTAGCAAACACGATACATCACGAGCGGCTTACCTTATGAGACAAAGCAAAAAACAAAACATGCGAGCACAAAGAAAAGAGAGAAACAAGAAAGGGCGACATGGAAGAGAGGAAATGAATAACATTTAGGAAGCAATTTTTCCACAGTTTCCATATTAGTGTCTGTCCATATTCAGAAAAACAGAAATCAAAACCGAATTGTCCTTTGATAAGCATCGCCTACAGGAGAGCTAATGCATACATTCATAAATGCATAAATACATCATTCACATAAAATATCATTAAAACTTTGAAAATAAAGTTTTTTTGCTAGCTTGATTTAAAGCATCGCCTTACCTTGAAATCTGATATATGCTATTCTTGACAACTGCGTTCTCGGCCCCCCAGGGATCAAAATCCTCGCGACAACTTCAGAATAAAATCAGCGTCATTCTCTGTGTTGGCTAATACAGCTACGCTATTGGCACAACGATTTGGAAAAACTCACAAAAGGGCCGAAACTGTAAAACTAGATGCACTAAGACGTCGCTACTGTTATTTAGGAAAACCGATAGGTCTACTGTAAACAAAACAGCCTAAAACTAGAGGAAACTAGGGTTTAGAGTTTCTTTCTTGTGGATCTAATGGCAGCTAAACCAATCAATACGCTACAAGCTGCAAATGTTCTTCACTAACAGATACTCCATCTCATCCACAGCAGCATTACTGGAAGATACAATGCAGTCAAGCAGAAATGCATTTTCAGACCGCAGTCGTTTAAAAAGTTAAACGTTGTGTCGGATGAGTGCAGTATCTGTTTGCACGGTTCACACACTCAACGACAAATGCTGCGTACCTTTTTTCTCATAGTCTTTCTTTTCATAATCTTTTTCTTTCTTTTTTTCCTTCTCTTTCTTTTCCTCTTTGGCTTCCCTGCTCTCTGCGGTTTTCCCAGCCTCGTTCTTCTTCTTAATGTGACCAGATACTGCTTACACCAGAAAGATCATGAGCGTTTGAAGAAGAACACATCATTTTTTTCCAATTCATTTTATTCGTCGTTCAAATCTGATACATGATTTGCTTTATGCTGACATAGTGGTTGCATAGTTAACGATATTGTTTCAAACGCCATTTCACGAAATATACAAAGGTCTGTTCATTAAAGGTCGGGTAATTAATTTGTCAGAATCAGTATTGTTTATTCAATAATAGAATAGATATACGGTATAAAACATCAGTGTTTTGTTTTAAAGGAATAGTTCACTCAAAATAACAAGTCTATCATTATTTGCTCAGTCCCATATGACTTACTTTCCTCAGTGGAAAAGGAATCAAAAGGAATCTTTTATTTATATAGAATAATCCATAAAAAACAAACTTTATTTTTCCCTGTATAATGAAAGTGAACAGTGGCTGAGGCTGTCATTTTGCCAAACAACACTTTTAGTGTTCCACAGAAGAAAGAAAGTCATACAGATTTGAAACAACGTAAGGTGAGTAAATGCTGACAGAAATTTCATTTACTATTCCTTTAAGAGAGGCAGGCCTCTGGCTTACTGTTCTGAAGGCAATTTGGGTTGTGTGACAAAAACCTCAACAGATTGCACCTACAGAATGAACTTGTGAAACTCCTTTAAAAGTGTATTATTGTGTAATTTGCACTTTAGCAAGGAGGGATTATACTTGTTAGACAACTAAGATGCCAAGATTTGCCATGGGTACCTGGGGCTTCTATGCTTTTATCTTTTATCTTTTTCTTCTCCAAGTTTGTTGCTGTTTTTTCCTCCTTGGTCTCAGCTAGAGGAACTTCACTCTTTTCTTCTACTTCAGATGGAGGTAGTTTACTTTCAGGAGCATCCTTATCTTTCTTCTCCAGATTTGTTTCTTTTTTGTCCTCCTTGGTCTCAGCTAGAGTAACTTCACTCTTTTCTTCTACTTCGGATGGAGGTTTACTTTCAGGAGCATCTTTATTAGTCTTCTCCAGATTTGTCACTGCTTTCTCCTTGTTCTCATCTGGGGGAACTTCGCTCTTCTCTCCTACTTCAGGTGGTGGTGGGTTACTTTCAGGACCATCCTTATCTTTCTTATCCAGATTTGTTGCCATTTTTTCCTTATTGGTCTCAGCTAGAGTAACTTCAGTTTTCTCTCCTACTTCAGATGGAGGTTTGCTGTCAGCATTTGGTTGAGGATCAGAATTGGTTCCTGCATCTGCTGTGACAATTTTGGCACCATCTACTGGATCTTCAGGAGCAGATTTGATTTCTGCAGACACATCGGTTGCTTCTGCATCACCTGGATCTTCAGAAGCACCTGAGTCTGATGTTGCTAGGACATTGGAAGCAGTCTCAGGAGAAACTGAAACTATTGCTGGAGCATCTGTTACAGCAGCGACGGCATCGGTTGCAGGTACATCACCATCAGATGCAGGAGTTAGAGGAACATCAGATGCTGGGACAATCAAGTCAGTGTCTGGAGGCAGTGCATCAACTGCATCAGTCGAGGACACTACTGTGCTTGTAATTAAGGTCACTGCAGTATTTGCCGTAACCGTTACACCCGCTTCCACTAGAGATCCATCAGAAACTAGTGAAACTGCATCAACAGCAAGAGATGTTGGCAGTTGAATGGTGCTAGCTGATGCTGAAGATGTTGTTTCAGAAGTTGCCATGGTTGTTGCCATGGTTGCAAAAGATATTGCTTGGATGTCCATATTAAGTGTTGTTGCAGTGCCGCCAGAGGATGAGGCAAATGAATCAGTAACCTCAGGAAGAACAGAAAGTGGATTGCTTGTAACAAAGCCAGTTGTTGGAGTCACGGTGTCGGTTGCTGCGGTGGCCTCATCGGGTATCACATCTGGCACTGCGGAAACTGTAATTGTGTACAGAGCAAAAAGAGTCAGATATCTAAACCGTTCTGTCAAAAGCAGTATAGATGCCTACGGATGCCATTGGTGCCCTTTGGGCTTACATACTGTACATAATAGATGTTATTGCAGCGATTCAACCTTTGGTCATTTCCAGTTCAGCAGAAATGGGATACACAGGACCTGATAGAATCACTTCCTCCGTTTGTGCCCCCCTCCAACCCTTCAAGGACAGGACTCGCTGCGCTTTCCTGTTATGGTTTCATGTATCTATCTCTCTCTCCGTAAGTTCAATAAATTGGGCCCTTTTTGGTCTTCCTTACCATGACCTGGTCTCTTTTCTCTTATGAAATATTTAGCAGCTGTTCATTCAATCGCTATTCAAAAATAGATCTGAAAGAATTGAGCTCCGGCCTTCAGCTGAGCTTCCACCGCCACGCCATGTGCTCTCGAAAGTGATTGTGTTTCACAATAACAGAGTATTTAATGATTTATCTCCCGAAGCTGGGCTTGCCATTTTCATAGTTAAAGCTTCAGTGCCATTAGGTTTGAAAGGCGAATGCTACACACACACCTGGTGAGATAGGTGAGGTGCTGGTATATATTGTTTTGATTACATAAAGCGAAAAACTTCTTCACAGTCGACAAAACTGAACACCTGCTATCTAGCACATCTGATTGGAAAAATAACCTGATGTAAGAGAAATATGCTGCTTGTAAATGCAGTAAATCAGAATGCTTATTGTAAAAAATCTAATAGTCATAAATTGGCATTTCAAAAAAGAAATAATACTAATTGTAATATGAAAAAAAGATTAATTGAGCTGTAGTTACCTTTTTTGGTTATGGAATGTTCTGGCTTTTAAAATTGTGTGCATTTTAATGCATTTGTTGGCCTTGTGTATTTTTATGGAAAGGAAAGGAAAATGGTTGTAACTTCTAACTGAATGTGATAAGTCAAAAAAACTTTCAGCTCTAATTACGTATGTCATTATGGCACAAACGTCTTTAAGTCTGAAAGATTTCACTGGAAGTTGTTCATTTATTTATTTTTACAGCAAAAAGCCGGTTTAAATAGTTAACAGCTTGTCATCAGTACAGCATTATCATAAAACACTACAAGTCAGCAAGCCTCCACCTGCCCTGCTGACTTCAATGCTTGATTCAAGAAGACATAGTTTAAGGAGCCGCCACATGGTATGTTACTTGGCAACTTGGCCCATATATATTAATGAGTGATTTAGCACAGCAGTAATCACATTTAATCTCCACACCCCGCTATACCTCAGATCAGAATATAGAGCACCATTACGGCCATCAGTCATGAGAGGAATTACAGTGGAGCGTGATTCCCTGCATGCACTGCTTTCCTCAAGGTCCCCTGTGCGGCACGAGAGAGCAAAAATACTGGAGGGAATTTACAAAGTATTTAATTTGCCATTGGCCTTGTTTTCATTCCTGCGCCGTGCTGTTTTTGTACCTGATTCACTATAATATTTACTACTGTTGCTTAATAAATGATATGCAGGTTTAGAGAATATTTGAAAATGTTTAGTGAATAAGTTTTATTTAATTACGATTTATTATTTTTATATCAGTTTGACATTTTAGTTACTTTACTTGAAGTAAAACTAAATTCAATTGAGAAATATTGCCTTGCCAACTAGCGGAAAATGTTATTTTATTTTAATTAACAAAAATGTGTGTTGTTTGGTGCTGGATTTTAATCATCCTAACCAATGAAGTAAACCCTAGTATAAAGTGAAGACATACAAATTCAAATGAAGCTAGTAAAGATTCAAAGCACCCTCTCTAAAGGAATAACTGTAATGTATGCATTCTCACAACCAAGAGGGCAAAAGAACAAAACTCAGTGTATGACTTTAAACATGCTCCCTGTTGAATATTTCACCTCTTAATTATTAACACAAGTGAGACCGAATAAATGAAGAATGTCTAACCTAAACAGATGGACACATGCTTGCATATATTATAGCTTATTTCAAGGTTGAAATGTCTTTGCGAACAGAGTTGTGATGGATTCACTTTCCTTAAATATCCAAACTTTAATAACGGGAGACATTGAGAGAAAACGTTTGTTTATATGTTATTGCCTTGTGCAAATGTGTCAACAAATTGTGTTTGTGACATTTACAGGAAGTTGTCTTACCTGGCTGGTCAGGTGTAGTGGGTACGACTGTGAGTGTTGGACTAGACGGAGATGGCGCCGTAGTTAAAGTTGATGTGTCTGTCTGGCTCGAGATGGTAGCAGCTGGCATTGTGGGCAGAAAGCTCGTCACAAGTAGCACTTGGGACAGTAAAATTACAGCGAGAGCCGAGAGAGTAAGTAAAGAGGGCCAGCTACCTCCTACTGTTAACACTTCTATTTTTAATTTTAGCTTTGGAAAACATACTTGTACTTATGCAAAAGAATACAAAGTCTGTAAAAATTACAAATGACTAGCTACATTTGGTTGTATAATATAGAAGTTTATTCACTCAGAGCTGTTTTATGTATTGCAGTAAACATCCAAGGATAATAATTAGTTTTTTTTACTGATTTAATAAAATGTGTTTTCATGACTAGTATAAGTTAAACTATCAGCCAAGCAATGCTTGATCTTAAGGGTATAGTTAACCCAAAAATGTAAATTCGGTTTCAGGTCACCATTGACTTCCATAGTAGGGAAAAAGATACTATGGTCTGTAGCTATCGAAAATTTAGTAAACGAGAATTCTACTGAATATTTTTTGCTTAATTAAAGAGCACTATTAAATATGCAAAAATAAATAAGACAGGTCTCTTAAAATGAACAACTAATAGGTTTCTTTTTTGGAAAAAAAAAATCATCATTTGATTTATTGATGACTTTTACTTTTTTTATTATTAAAATATTATTATCATACAGTAAGTTCATGGCTGTGCATTTATAAACCCTATTCATTGCAATCAAACTAAATCGACCACACCTGTTGTATTGAGCACATTAGACTAAGGGTCGTGATTACGTTAATTTATTCAACGTTCAGTATTCATACTAAAGTATCAAGTATTCATCCAAGCCATGGTATTGAAAAAGTATTACATATGTTTAATCATAAAAACCATGCACAACTTTTTTGACAATAAACTCATTCCTTTGATAAGTAGCCGTGGTATAAGCTGATAAATATTCCGGTATAGTATAGCTGTGCGTTCACACCGCGTTCACTTTTGCATTCTGATTGGTTGTTCGCCGAACCGCGTCATAACTCATTACCATAAAATTAACCTGATTTCAACACTCCTCGACGCTCTCGCCGTCCATGCCAGCTTACATTAAAAAATGTATGACTTCTGGCCAAATTGACACTCTCCCCAGTTGAGCTTTATCCCTTCCATAATTATTGTACATTATTTAACAGCCCCCATCTTGATTAACAATTGCACTGATTTAACGCTACACTGAATTTGTGGTCTCGGGTGACAGGCCTCCGCCGGTCTCTAAGTAGGACTTTTTTGTCGTTTTCTTGTGTATATTTGGTCTCTTTGCTCATCGCCATTTTGCCTCGATAATTTTTTGTAATCAAGTTACTTAAGGAATCATTTCAGCCCTACTATGGAAGTCAATGGTGATCCAAAATAGTCTGGTAACACACTTTTTTTCAAACACACCTTTGTGTTCGGCAAAACAATGAAATTCATACATATTTGGAACTACTTGAGGGTGAGTAAATGATGACAGAATTTTCATTTTTGGGTGAACTATTTCTTTACACACACACTACAGACCATCTACTACTAAACAGTAACAAAAAAGTACTTTCAAGTCAACATGAAATAAAAATCAAACCCTATTTACTTTCCCTGTACAATTTGTTGATATTTTTATGAGTAATTCAGAGGTTTGTCTGGTCCACTTTTCAGAATCCAATTAATTCCCGACCACGTTTCATCCAGCATTTTGATCTAACTGAATATCCCGTTTCCTTCAGAACTGCATCACCTGTTTACTTTACCCAGTACAAGATACTGATCTTATTGTGAGTAATTCATATGTTTGTCTGGTCCGCTTTTCACAATCCAATTAATTCCCGACCAAGTTGCATCCCACACTCTCATCCCACTGAATATCCTGTTTCCTTGAAAATTGCATTATATGTAAGTAAAATGCATTGCGAATGGCATTTCATGTTGACTTTCATGCAAAACAGGGAGCTAAAAGCACGTCCATTTAACAGGGTTTCATGAATCAAGTCTGTATCCACCAGCTGAACTGCTTTAAGATGCTAATGTAGTGTCTGCCTGTGTCACCTGGTGTACTGGTGAGGGATTCAGGGATCGCTGAGCCGCCTGTTGAGGCAAGGGGAGAAGTCGATGTGTCACTGGAGGTGGCCGTGTCTAGTCAGCAGACAGAAGGATGAGCTCGCCAGTGCAGGGATCAAATACCACGACAGTATTGCCCATCAGAGCTTAAATCAGCCTGATCTCAGCTATTCACCCACAAAATAAAGGGCACCGCTAAAGACACTTTACTGCAGCAAACAGCACTAAAGGGTGTAAGCACTAAAGAACTCAGATGCATGCAAATTGGATAAGGTATGGACTTTTTTACAAAACATTTATAAAATTATATTTACATAATTTATATCCTATGTATTTTTATGTCCTGTTTTATTTATTATTGGCTATAAAAGGAGCATTAACCTTGATCATTTTTTTTTAATCTAATGCACAGTGAGCATTCATAAAATCTGTGTAGTTGTTTATATGTATAATGATTTATACAAAAATGTACACATACTAAAATCAGATGTTAGGTTTGAAAACCGAGATCATGTTGTCATGGTAGCATTCTATAGTGCTTTTGTTGAATGCTAGTTGTGTCATGTGCACAAACTCAACAAAAAAGCACCCTACACTACTTAAAGACACACGGTCCTCAATGCCAGCAAAATGCTAATCATCTCTGTCTATGCCAGTGTTCACAGTACTGCACGTCAAATATGGACCGTGGCATTCGACGTCTCATGCGTGTTAGCTTGTTTGCTGTTGTCTGGCTGTCTCAGCAGGAGCAGGTGTCTTCCCTCTGGAAGAGGAATGACCATGTCAGATCACACTGCGCCGGTGCTGATGGGAGCTTTGGGATTCAGCGTGGGCAGCCCACAGTGAGCACCGCAGCAGGCCCATACTTCCTGCTCTCAGGCATGCTGATGTTTTATTAAAGGTTGCGTCCCTCCCCAGTGTTTCATAATTAAAGCATGGCTGAAGACACTGTTCCCTAATTCCACGGGTTTATTGTATTTATATGGTTTGCTAATGAAAAATAGCCCGTATTACTGATAGATGTTTTATTTAGTGTTGTGTCTGAGTGTCGTGGATGAAAATAATTTATGTCTCAGTCTGTCTGTAATAATTCAGTGAGAGATTCACACAGGGATTCGTGTTCTATGAGATCAGTTGCATTTTCGTAATTATACAAACTGGTTTATTTAAAAGGAGGACATATCTTGGAAAATAAAATACTTTGTAATATGTACTCGTTTATACCCTACTGCAATGCAAAATATATCAGAATATTTATGGAAAGCCATGAAAGAAAGTTATAAAGGTTTGGAACAGCATGAGGGTGAGTAAATTTACAGAGTTTTGATTTTTGAGTTAACATAACATAATAACTGACCATATTTACATATAATTGTTTATTCATAATTTAACAGAAGAAGAAAATCATAACAAAAATAGTTTATAGCACATACACTACCAATCACAAATTCAATAAGGTCAGTTATATATGAAATGTTTTTTTAAATGTTTTAAATGCTCACCCAGGCTGCACTTATTTGATCACAATGTTGTGAAATATTATTGCAATTTGAAATAATTATTTCTTTATTTTAATATAATTTAAAATGTAATTTATTTCTGTGACACAAAGCTGATTTTTTTTGTCATTATTTCAATGATAATATGCTGATTTGGTGTTTAAAAAACATTTCTTGTCATCATTTCTATTTACTTTAAGAAGTACATTTCTTAAAAAATAAAATAAAATACGAATCCCAAACCTTTAAACCATATGTAGGGGTCTGAACTGTCAAAAAGTGGTTAAAAAATATTCTTATTACTTAAATTACTAAAAAAAACAAAGTAATTGATTATTCAGTTACATTAACTGTATGATATAAAAAAAACTCCAAAATGAATATATGATGACATAAAAGGTCATTGTTGTGGAAGATGAGTAAAATTGGGTTCAGGTTTTTAAAATTGGCCTTGATTGGTCTTTATACATGTTTTATAAACCGTTTAGTTTTAACATGCTGTGTCACGCTTGTCCATTTACACAAAATGATCAGTTGAGGCATCATCATCCAGTGCCTTTTAACAGGCTACTAATCGAATTAGTCTCTCGCAGTGCACTCATGCTTTCTAGACAAAGAGTGTGTGAGAGAGCACTCGGAGCTCAGTACAGGCCCGATGAGCAGAGAACGGGTAACAGGAGGGCAGGCATATGGCCACGGGGGGTTAACGTGAGAGCTGGAGCACGGGCAGATTTCTCACGTCACCCCCCCAACTGCCATCTGCCACCGAACCAGACCAGAACCAAAAGAGCAGGCACAGAATGGCCCTATCTACTTTAGACTGCACTTGTCTCTGGCCGCATTAGAACGACAGAGACAAACAAAGAAATAGGCTTGCAATCTTGTGAATTAATGGCTCTGTTCCAAAGTCTAGTAAGCTTACTATTTAAGGCATCATAAGTGCACTCCTGCTGCTACAAAAAGGTAGGCATGATAACTGTGCCGCCTTCTAAGAAAATGTCTTTTGGCCAGATTCGAAGGCAGAATGTATGCTTCACAAGGGAAGCAATGCCAAAAATGCTTTGTGACAATCTTTCCGAGATGGAGGACGAAACATGAGAAATACCTATATTTATTTAATTGCAAAAAAAGTAAGGCTAAAAATAGTACATTTATTATTAAAAACAGTATGTATTTTTCTGCTTATGAGTTCTGCTAGGGCCAGTTGTGGCCTAATGGATTCGAGTCCCAGGTCGATGGACGTCATCACCATAGGGGTGGTCTAGTTGTAACTAAAACACCAACACCCCGCCCCACGACTGACAAAACAGTGTTCACACGAGCAGGTGAGAAAGGATTGAGCGCAGGAGTGATTGCGCGCGCGAGTGCTTGAATTGCGCGCGGATGACACATCAAGCGCGCGCGAGGGTTTGATATGAGCTCGCGACCCCG
>JAUCMT010000154.1:5241949-5253747 GCA_032357475.1 Enteromius thamalakanensis | reverse complement strand
TTTTGACCCCCTGCCAGATTATGACTCCCCTAGTTTTGGTAGGTTTAGTGTTAGGTGTGGGGGAGGGGTTAGGATTAGGGGCGGGGTTAAGATTACTATTGATTTCAACGAGGGGAGTCATAATTCGGCAGGGAGTTCAAATTTGGCACAACACCGGCTCAGCATTGTGATGTCTATCGGCCATCGGCGGTCTATCGACCTAACCCTACTCTCCACCTTCAAATTTATTGTGGCTGATAAGTAAAATTATTGGGGGGGGGGAATAAAAATAAAGTAAGAATTGAAAAAATGTCAAATATAAAGGAAGATTAGCTCTACAGCGGCAAAAAATGCACAGGTATAGTTATTCACTGTCCACTCTCTTGACTGTAGACAAAACTACTGTATATTCAGTTGCATTAAGGAGTGTTGTTTGTACGACCCATGAATTTGTTGTTTGTTTGGATCATTCAGTTACTTTCGTTTCAGTTAGCATGCTGTCTCAGAAGACAGGTGCCTATGTAGGCTGTAGACAGCGAGGAAGTTTACTTGTTTTTGGAACAGAGCCAGTTCCTTGCAGTAATTATGAATAATTTCACCTTTATTACATACAGTTGCTCAGTAAATCTTGGAGATGCTTCTCCCCTTGCACTGCCTCAGACACTTGGGCATGAAGATGTGCAATAACATTGCCCTTGCTGGATAAATGCATGAGGGTTATTTTTAGTGTGATGGGAGGCCCACAAGATTAATAAACATTCATCATCCATTTTCTCCAAATTCCTGCTCTCCGTCTTTCTCTATTGCATTCTTCCTCTCTCTCTCTTTCACTCTGTTTTTCTCTCTGTCTTCTCCTTCAGGACAGTGAGAGCTTTCTATCACACTTTCCAAGCACTCTATCCAGGAAAGAGGAATGGAATAAACGGTGCTTCCATATTTTATTCCGCAATAAAATTAAATAATAATAAAGTAAAAAATGACATTGGATAGCAGTAGGGTTCAATCCCAGGACTGTTTGGAGATAGTTTTGGTAATGATGTCTTGATTTGGCCCTGAAGCACATATGCTGATACCCTTCCAGTTTCAGTGTGAGGTCACTACTGCTGGAGTGACTAGATTTCAACAAGATCCACATCCTAATAATTCTGGTCGCTAACTGCTGACTAGATTAGAAGTCTTGTAAAATGAACAAACCCATTTAATTTCTGTTATTGATGTTTACAGGTGGGTAAATGTGGAATCAGTCATACGTGACACTAATAGACTGGCATTCAACGAAGTGTAATACATACTGATTATTGAAAACAAAGTGGATTATGTATTTTATGTATGTAGCGGTTATGTATTTTTATGATGTCTTGGCGAGTGTCAAGAGTGCTCTATTATTCAGTGGGGTAAATGAAGCAGTGATAGGGTATTGGACCACAAATTCTTCCTAGGGTTTAAAAATATGAGTAGCTACCATGAAACTTTTAGTACAGAACAGTTTCTTCCTGTAACAGCACATACAATGTCTATTTTACAAGGGCATCACACCTTAGGCTCAGGGGGAAAACCTCTCTCACAGATCTTTAAGCATACATAAAACCTTACTTTCTGTGGACACACAGAGACAGAACTTGTAAAATCTGCATTGCATGTTGAGGATGATCATTTTTTTCCCCACTCCAAACAATCAGTGAGGGATATAAAATATTTTCAGCTAGGCAATGATTGAAAAAAATTACATCACAAACTCCAAAATCAGGCCATTCTGACAGGCCCTAATAATATTGAATTATGGAGATGTTTCAACATATTACTTTGAGTGAAATAATGTATTAATGTGTGTTTGATTGCAGGCAGCGGGACCCTGAGGGAGAGTGAGAGTCCACGGCCCGACACACACTGTGATAAATAGCCCTAACTCCAGTGAGGGTTATTCATTGGTCAGAGGTTGGGAAGAAAAGCTTCTCGGGACCAAAAAGCACCGATGGTATTACGGTACAATTATGTTTTCAATTCAGCACATTTTCTCTTACATTTTTCTTCTATCTATTTGTTGGACAGGAAACATTTTTTACCATAAAAAGAAAGCTATTTTAATTTCAGTAACATGGTTGTTGCTTTGCAGTATGACATCAGTGTTGTCAAATGTCAATATATACAGTATAAAATATTGTTGAAATATATTGAACTAATCTAATTGTTTGTATCCATCAGAGATGGTCACAAATTTACATATCAGTTGAAAACAGTGTTTCTTAATATTTTTTAAAGAATTCTTTAATTAATAGAAAGTTCACAACAACAGCATTTATTTAAATCATTTTTTAATATTATACATGTATTGTGTCCTTGCAGAATAATAGCACCTAACTTATTAATGACCTCAAACTTTTTGAATGGTAGCATAAAGCTTTGTTTTTATATACATTTCTATTTGTCAACTACCCATACCATGATACTGAATGATTACTAAATCTATGTAATAATGTATGTAATTTACATGGTACCCTATGCATTTCCTTGGAATACCATGGTATTAACATGGTGCATGACCAAACAATGCATTGCAATACCAAGATACTTTATAGTACTTTTATGCATTTCTGTTATGTTCTTCTAGTTTGTCTAAAGCGCTCATCTACCGAACACTGCTCAACTACTACAAGACTAACCTATTTTAATATACAGACCATTACAAGACAAACTGCACTACTCTATGGACTTCAATCCAGCTCTGACCTGTAAACACGTTTGCAGATGCTGATGTACCCGGAGTCTGGGATACTGAGATCGGCTGGACTGGTGTTGAGTCTGAGGTCAGTTGGACTGTGGGTGGTGTTATGGATGTAGTTACGGACATTGGTACAGTGGCAGGGGCAAGTGTAACTGCTAGTGTTGGCACTGAAAATGGAGAACAAGATTACAGCCTGTTTGTTCTTCTGGGAAATGAGTGAAGGTGCAGTGAGTCTTTGAATTGATACTGACACATGCAGCACTGGTTTTGTTGCTGTATCATCATTTTTAGAAACCATGAAAGCTGAGTAAATACGTTTTTCTTGATGTGTATGGTTTGTTAGAATAGGACAATATTTGGCCCACTATTTTACAACTATGTAATCTGCAATGTGAGGGTGCAAAACAATCAAAATATTGAGGAAAAAGTTGTCCTTAGCAATGCATATTGCATATTACTTATCAGAATTTTTACAAAATTTAGTAAAAATCTTCATGATCTTTACTTAATATCCTAATGGTTTTGGGCATAAAAGAAAAATCAATGATTTTGACCCATACAGTGTATTATTGGCTATTGCTACAAATACACCCATGGGACTTAAGACTGGGTTTGCGGTTCAGGGTCACATTTATCGCCCGTTAATTTCCTAAACGTGCTGTAAAAAATGGTTTACTGAGATGAAGTTGGTATTGAACTGGTCACATGATCTCATTATGGCCACCACCAAGAGAAGAGAACTTACTTATCTAATAAAACAGCTTTTATGCAGCTGATATGACTATAGACTGTTCATCTACACTACAGTATATACAGCAATTTACTTTCAGAAGTACCAGATTTCTTAAGATGCAAAACTTAGTAAGAGTACAAGCAACTAGCATCACTTAAAGTGTAAAAGTTTCACCTTTAAACTGGTAAAAAAAGTATCAAAGTGCACCTTTAAGAATTATCTCAAGGAAAAAGACTCCCCTATATTTCTCCTGAGATCAGTCATCACCTCAGATTTCCAACAAAACAGCATTAGACCACCACAAATGGGCAACACCGCACTGAAATTTCCTATAACCTTGAGCGCACCCTCATACATCACTAGCCAGCATTAGAATGCTTTGCGTCTTGCATCACATGAAACATTTATGAAGTAAAAAACTGTGGAAAAATGCATCACGGCATCAGAGTTCACGGTGACAGTTAAGGGACGGATCAGAACCGACGTCTTGTTAACGACATGAAATAAAGAGGCCAAAAAGAGTGATGGCAGCAGAAGCGGAAACATGAAAACGACAGTCATTAGCATGCCACTTACTGTCAGACGTTCCCGACGCCTCACCTGCAAACAGAAAAAGAGAGGAAGATAAAACAAATCAGAGAGTTTTCCAAAACACTCCTGTGGGTTTATTTTATTTATCCCTCTTCCTCTCTGGAGTTTCAGGAGAATACAGAAACCTGCCTCGCCTTTGAGTGTACAGTAGCGATGACCTACGTTTCTTCTACTCAATGTACCTGGCGTCTTATATTGCAAAGTTTACTTGAAAGCTTCATGTTATTCTACTTTCTTTAGCGAGCGAAGATGCCCCAGTTTTCTACACTGTACGTAAATCATAGCTTCCTCTCAGGTGTGTGCGTGTCTGAATACAGCAGGTGCATAATTCGTACAAATGTTCGGGGAGCCGTTCGGGGTGGGCAGGTAGGAGCCGGGCTTCCAGGACTTGGCTTTGAATCCTCTCTCGCAGGCCGAACAGTCTTGTCCAGTGGTGTTGTGCTCACAGTCGCACTGAAGAGTCCCTTCACGGACGGAGCACTGACCGGCGTGGAGGTTACACTTACATCTGTGAAAACAGGGAACACCAATTAGCACACTTGTTACATCGCAGCCACAGGCAAGGGCGAAAGCTGCAGGACAGTTCCCACCTTTTGTTTGTTAGGGTCACCCAAGGTAGCTCATTAGCTAGACAGCTAGGCTAATTAGTGGAGTTCGTAGAGCTTGGCTGAAACAGTACCTGTGGATTTTACAGATCTTTACATTGTGGTTGATGTGTATGCAGTTATGTAAGGGAAGATTTTGGGCCAATGAGATTTTACTGTGGGCGGGGCTAACCAGCACAAGGCTGGTATGTTGCTTATCATAGCTGCTGTGTACTACACTTTATTTATGTCACTTTAGACATTCTACTAACAGTAAGTAATGTTGCAGCTACATGTCAGCTGGCAGTCATTAGAGTAGTCTCTCTGCTTCATAACTTTTAAAACTGTTTGATGGGTCCACAACATTCAACAGGAAATTTGCAACTTTGTAAGTTTGTCAACTTACTCTACTAACCCTAAATCTACCCTAACAGAGATAGTAGACATGTAGTTGCAAATTTATGAGTGTTGGTTGACATGTTAATTGCAAAGTTACTTATAGTTAGTAGAATATCTAAAGTGGACTGTCAAAATAAAGTGCAACCAAAATCTCATCTCTGTAAGTACTAACTTTCATGAAGTTTTTTACTTCATTTGGATGCATCTGGTTTGGAGCATGTGCAATGCAATAAATGTTATTATTCATTTTCTATCTTTTTCTAGTTAAGTTCTAAAAATATCTTCAAACAAGAAAAATGAACTTGAAAATCATCTCTGTGTTAGAGGACTACAGGGAAAAAAATTGTTCAAATAAGTGCATACTGTCTTCATGCACTGGCATTATTTTGTAGTTTTTTTATTAAGTTGATCTATGAAATTACTAAAATAGAAATAAAAAAATATTTTAAAAAAATATAAATAGCAAAAGCATTTAATTATTAAAAATGTATTTTAAAGTATAAAATAGATGTAGATTTTTATATAAGTATATTTTGTCAATACATTGGCATATGATTTTTAAAACAGGTTTAAAAATAAGTAACACATATACCAGTGTTGTTATAGTACTAATACTATTAAAAAAAATTTATTTGAACTTTGTTAATTTGACATAAAATAAAACATTTTAAATTAAACATTTAAATGAAATAAACATTTAAATGAAACATTATTTAATTGAAATGGTAAAATAAATAAACTGATAATTCACTGAAAAACACGTGGGAAAAGAGACATGTTCTCGTAAATTCTCATTTTTTTGCAGTGTGTGGTCCTGGCTGCTTCTGTCTGCACTTTTCTAGAGATTAGTGTGATCCTTTTAACTTTCCTCCATGTTTCTAATCTTTAATCATCATCAAGACTCTTCCCATGCCCCATGTTTGTAAGCACTATAGAGTCTGTTGTAGATGCGGGAGAGTTTGATTCTGGTTGTCTGTGATGTTGGAGCTAAAACTCTGGGATCTTTGGGGACAGTAAACAGCATCCGTCTGCTATACTCCAAATATAGCAGCCGTCTACTGGGGGGAAGGGAATACCTCAAGAAAGATGGAACCAACAAAAGAGAAAGAGAGAGAGAGAGAGTAATGATTATCGCTCGTAATGAGAATAAATGGGGGGATATTGAGATGGCCTCGCCTTGTCTCTCCTTATCGTTGGCTTCATAAGAAAAATCTGCAGTGCTCCACAAAACGTCGCTTCCCTCTTTTGCGCTTATGAGGAACGTTCTGGCTATCTGACAGCCGAGTTTAAGGATAGTTGAGATTAAAGGTCTGGGGAAGAAAGCACGTTAGTATGGAAATTACGACTTTCGCAATTACAATCTCTCTAATCAAATGAGTGTGTAAATCCCAATGCATCGATTTTTTTTTCATCCTCACTAGAGCGAACAGCTATCCATTTGCATGAAATATTTATGAAGCTGACCTATATATTTCCATGCGGACACCCCATAACCGAACCTTGTGTTGCTGTATAATGAGGTCATACCTCGCCCTCCGAAGATTCCCTTAAAAAAAAAAAAGTGAGCCCATCCCAACGTACTATAAAAAAAATCCAGAATAAAATGCTTTCTTATGCCCTGTGAGATTGCTGTGAAGCTATTCTTGTATATACATATGTATTTATGTATACATCGCAATAAATTATAGCAAAATAATAAGTGCAAAACACTTTACTTAACACTGAGAATGAATGTTACAAATGCACATTATTAAAGTTAAATATATAATTTAACTTTATCTGGTCAATTTAAATTAAAGTAAAAATATATAAAATAAATATCCTTTATTTATTTTATTTTATTTATTTATTTTTACAAATGCACACAATTTATTTACATAAAATTAAGTACAAATATATAAAATAAATAGTCAAATGCGCAAAAATCTAGATGCTGAGAAAATCACTTTTAAAGTTGTCCAAATGAAGATCTTATCAATGCATATTATTAATAAAAAATTAAGTTTTAATATATTTTCAGTAAGAAATTTACTAAATATCTTCATGGAACATGATCTTGACTTACTATCCTACTATTGGCAAAAAAGAAAAATCAATAATTTTGACCCATACATACATTTTTGGCATACATGTGTATTTTTGGCTATTGCTACAAATATACCCCAGTGACTTAAGACTAGTTTTGTGGTCCAGGGTCACATTTATTAATTAATTAATTATTATTATTATTATTATTTTTTTTTTTACAAATGCACACTATTTATTTACATAAAATTAGGTACAAATATATAAAATAAACATCCTACGTTTATTTTATTATTTTTTTATTTTTTTACAAATGCACACTATTTATTTACATAAAATTAGGTACAAATATATAAAATAAATATCCTACGTTTATTTATTATTTATTTATTTTTTACAAATGCACACTATTTATTTATATCAAATTAAGTAATTGGATATATATAGCATATATTTAATTTATATTGTTTTATAGGGTTTTTATTTAATAAAAGACAAGAAAGTGTAAGTCACTGGCCGTCATCCCCATGTGCACAACGCCTATCAGGTGTTTGTTTTTTTTCTTTTACTACATCTGAACCTTGCATGATGTTTGAGACAAGATGGTTGAGGGAGTGTGATTTTACTCGATTTCATTTGCTTTAATTAGGTCTGTTTTTTCAAAAGCCCGAGGAAACAGTTAGACTTCTACCACCCTCTGGAGGCCTTTAAGTCGTAATTAAAACTCAGTGTCAATCACACACTCTTTCATTCGGCTGTTTCTCCAAGACCAAGTGCCCATCAAGCTCCTATCATGACAAATTAATCAGCGGCGGACCACTTCATTGCAGAGATTCTCTCCTTAAGGGAGACCTCTCTACTTTTGAGAGGCAGCCCAGGATCTGAAGCGAGTGTTAATCAATTAAAGCACAGCAAGGTCCCATTTCAATTTCTGCCCAAATCCAGGGTGTGTGCTTTACAATCCTCTTATGTCCAGATTGGAATGAGGACCCACCCTGTGAGGAGCAATGAAAAACGGATGAGAATGAGACTCTGTGTAATGTTTTGCAACGTGAGCAGATACAGATGCATATGTCTTGCTCCGTGTGTTTATTTTGCTTGGGTTGCATATTTGTGTTTTATTATCTATATGCATTTTTATGTTCAGTTCTTAACAAAACTAATAGGTTAAAAAACTGAAAAATGTTTTTTGAGCAGAATATCAGTATATTACAATGATTTTTGAAGGATCATGTGACACTAAAGACTGGAGATATTATGCTGAAAATTTTTGCGCCACAGGAAGAAATACAATTTAAAATTGTTAAAACAAAAAAAGCCCAGCTTTTCAATTGTAATAATATTTCGCTGTTGATTTATTTTATTGTTAATCAAATAAATGCAGCCTTAGTGAAAATAAGGCACTTCTTTCAAAAACATAAATAAATCTTAGTGTCCAAATGCAGTATGGTAATTTATTTTATTTTCAGTTTCCTTTCATAAATAGATTTTGTTTTGCTCAATATTACAAGTATTATTACAATTCTAAAAATTATGCTAAACGAAGCTATCAAATTAACCATAAACATTTCACTACTGAAAACTATTTAAATCAAATATTTTACAATAATTATCATTTTATTTTAATGTTTTTATGCACAGAAAAACACGTGAGAAAAGAGCATCCTTGAGATGAAACAGGGTGTGATTTTGATGAAATATCAAGGTAAATATCACTAACTGTTATCATTTTTATCATATAGTCATGCAGCAAAAAGCATGAACATATGATATAATTGTGTGTAGCAAGTCTAAAAAGGTAATTTCCATCACAGAATTCTGTGCAATAAATAATTTGAAATGTGGCAAAGGACACATAAAAATATTTATGACGTTTTATAAAAAGAAAAAAGCATACTTTCATGCATTTTGAAGTTAGTGAGATTATAAATTATTGTGTTTTGAGAGAGTTAACAAGTGTCAGAGCCCCTAATGAACATATAATGTTAAACCAGGTATTGAGTCATAAAAAGAAGTTGCCAGATAAAAGCGGCAAAGTCAAATCGTCGACTAATGCAGGGCAGCTGTGGGAATCTAACATCTCGCGAAAAAACAGCACTCGAAGTGATGCAAGCCCTTGGCAAAAACAACGCTAAAAAGAAATCTGTCTGGTTTGACAGCTGAATAAATGCCTGCTGGCGTTTTGTAAATGTGCATAGATAGTGAGTGTGAAAACTGCAAGCGATACGGCCGCTAGCTTGCAGATTGGTATGCGTTCCTCATCATCATGAATATTCTAAATTATTGACACCTCACCAAAAAAAAGTGCTATGTAGACAGTAAAGTCTTGTGATTAAAACCCAAGGACAGAAGGAATCATTTGTGCCACTGTTTCAGGACAGAGAGGGCAAGGCTGTTCTGCTCTTATTAAAACGCTGGCATTATGGGATTTTAGATGGGCTGATGAACTGGCCCAGTGTGTTTCTAGCGCAATCAGGCAGTCTCACTGAAGGTTGCAGGAGAACAGCAGGAAGCATCCCAGACCTTGGTAGGGGGGCGAAGTAGCAGCATCCTTTTCTGGGGTGTGAGGTGAGGTTTCTCTGCCCTGCGCTGGCAGAATCTGTGAGGATCCAGGGCAGCTATATCCAGACACCGCAGGGCTGGGACCCCACTGCTTGGGACAGGAACAGATCTCATGGGCACGCTTGCTGCCAGGCTCTGCTGTTGGGATAGGATCAAACCCCTATCTGGCCATCTGTGACTGGAGAATCAGGAGTGTGTGATAAACATATGGCCCTTAATGCTCCTGCAAAACAGAGGAGCTAAAAGGAGAGATCGAGTACCAAGTCAGCTGTTGTGGATTCTTCTCAAAACTGTGAGCTACAGGTTGCATGCATTTTAGCCATCCCCTGGCCACATGCATAATGTGTGTGTAAAAAAGACTATTTCATTTTTTTTTTAATTGGCTAAAATAATTTGATTAAAAATATTTGAATTAGACCCACACACCCACAACTCTGTTAGCATTTAATTATTTATATAACTTAATTGCTGGGGGGTAAAATGTTGTATATTGTAAATTATATACATTATGTTGCATTTAGTTAAAATGTATGTCTAAATATGTATATAAATTTCAATTCAATAAAGAAATCATTGAAAACTATTTGTAATATATTTATTTTTTTATTTCTTTTGGTTTTTATTTACATTTTTATTTAATATATAATATTTCAATATTCATGGTGACATAATTTTTTTTTTATTATGCACATCCACATTTACATGATTATGTAGTCAAACATCTTGCTCTGGGATGACTTTGGTAAAAAGTATTATTTATTTATTTTTTTGCTTATTGCATTAGATAACTGGTTATTATTTATTATTCAGGCTGACTGTCATGCTGATGAAAAAACAACAAATCATGCATATATGTCTGCTCTTGAGTGGCTTAATTATCAGTCTGATGTGAATCCTGGCTTGTGATCATCTTTATAAATAACAGTAATAACAAATAATTTGCCTGGGGTATTTTAAATGAGGTATGGCAGTATATAGATAACATGACCTCAGGCAGTTTGAAGAGCATTTGAATGGAATATGGCTTCAGGTGACAGTCTTTATTAATTGTGTTTTTACAGAAAATGTGACAGAAGAGAACACATCCACCTACACTTCAGAGCTTTACCCTGCAGTTGGTTCATCCTCTGTTATAATTCCAGAGCAAATTACCTACTGTTTTTCAGCAAACTCAGTGGTCCTCTGAGAAAACTAATCCCGTCCGAATGCGATGTCGGTGATTGTTTGTGTTATTTCGTTTTACAACGCGTTTCCTTGTGTGTTTTGGCCAACGCGGTATGCCGTAGATGCTATTACCGCACGCGCGTTTGATATAGAAAATAAGAAATAAACACAAATAAAGAGCCAGATCAAGTAAACTGTTAAGACTGGCTATTGTAATATCAGTATCAGGTAAGATTACTCGCGTTAATTTCTGCACTCGGTTACATATGTTTTAATTATTAAAATTAAACATGGGTTTACTACAAATAAAAAACATGATAGTTAAAATAAAGTAACCACACATTAACATGTTTTTTCTGTACTAGACTTTTAGCTTCACCATCTAAATGATTGTAACAATGCACGCATACAGAGCGCGTGATCTCTGTGACACCCAGATGTACAAAACAGACACGCCCACCTCTAATGAACACAGAGATGTTAGTCCCATCCGATATTGGTACATAAAAATGTAAAAATCACGGACATCAGGTGATAACAATCGAAACTCAAACGTAGTTTAGAAAACTCCCGTACGAATAGAGCTTATGTTAAATGAGGACATTCAAGTAGTTTTTACAAACATGCCTTGCTAAAAAGTTACTTGTGAGCATTTTAAGACCAAACAATGGCAGAGGGGAGATGTCTGAAGCAGCGTCCTAAATCACTTACTTCCCTACTATTTTGTTACACAAAAAACAGCATGCGAAGCGAGTAGTATGTCCGAATTCATAGCATTCGAAATTCAGTAGGCAAGAAGTACCCGGATGACCTACTACTTCCGGCCGAATTCTGTAGTAAGCATACCATGGACACTTCCTATCCCATAAGGCTCCGGGAGAGGAGGCATCATATTTAAAAAATGACGGAAAAAGTGGAGACGCAGCTAATTTTAAGTGTAAGCACCTCAGGAAAAAAAAAAAGTTGTTTGTTGTGATTAAATTACACTTGTTTAACACACTCTAAATAAACGGATGACTTATTGAAAGTTTAAATTTTC
>JAUCMT010000154.1:5226237-5239111 GCA_032357475.1 Enteromius thamalakanensis | reverse complement strand
TAGATTCTTCATGTGGCTTTCTCTTTACCACCTGTGTTTTTATGGGGTTGTCAGTATATTTTAAAGGTGTAAAACAGGTTTTAGCTTTGCTAAATCAGCAAAAAGGACTGCAAAGTACAAAATTGTAAGAGTGAGGTTGTAAGGTATTGTTTGAATTAGTTATCTCATAAATTACATATAGTATGTATTCTAAATTATGTTTGGTCATAAGACTCTTTTATTAATTTTATGTGTGAGACCCATTCCTAGAATTCATGTAAAGAAAAAAAAGTTCCCCACACAGGCTTTAATCAAGTAATTTGAACAGAAAACAGAAAGCTGTTTATTAAAGCTGTGGCAAATGTGTGAGCTGTGCTTCATACATCACTACTAACAATGGAAAACACATTTTTTTTAACCCAGGCTCATTGGAAATACCTACTGCTACATACATTTCCGCAACCCATAATTACATACCTTACTGCATGTTTCACCGCAGTTTCAAAGTGAAATCTCCAGAGAATTGCTCTAAAACACACGTTAAATATGTAATCGTGGCATGTTTCTATTAGGTTGGTATAGGTATGTATTGCAGTGTTTTTATAATGCTGCTTGAGGTAAGTTTTGTGGCCTTTCAGAATTCAAATATCCAGTGAGTGTTGCTAAAGATGAATGCAACTAAGTGAGTTACCGAGTTAACAAATTGAACTGGAAAACTCATATGAAGCTCTATGTGACGACAACATTCAAAAGTATCAGTTTTCGAATCGTGCAGGATGTTACCAATATTCTGAAGTCGTAACATAACATTCTGCAACTAATTGTGTGAAAATCAAACTTTATTATCAAAATAATAATTATAATCAAATATAATTATAATAAAAAATGTTTCTGTAAATCATACTTTTGTGTGAAAAGGAATAAAAGTTAAGTTTTAATGCCTCTAGTGTGCATTTTTAACTGCAGCAAGTCGTATGTATAGTTAATTTCTTTTTTTTTGTATGAAGCATGAAGAGGCAGGTATTTCCAATGAGCCTAGGTTGTATTTTTTGAATACAAAATTTTGCTGAAATGTATAACTAATGTGGCTGTACTCTAAACCGCTGATATTTGTACACACACACATCTAATGGTTGTCTGTCTGTAGTAGAATGCTAATATTGTTACTCTCTCATGCCTATTCTGAATGGCAGCCATGTTGGCTGAGGTAGCAGGCAGCCAGAGGAGTGGAGAAGGAAAAATACCATTGGCCCATGTAGTCCTGGGTTTAGTGGGTAGCGAACATTATCTTAAAGACACTTGCTGTCACATTATATTTGCACAGACAGAATGAACACCAGAGTTTAGATAATGAAATGTGGGTAACTGAACACAGAATGCCTTTAAGGGTCGAATGAAGTCCACACAGCTGGCATGTTTATCTGTTGCAACCTCTCCACACTGTGTGCAAAATGTGTCATTGGAGAAGTGCTAAATAGGCCTAGTCCAAAACCATTTTGTCCATTCATGAAATTCAGTTCCCCAGTGCAGCCTTGACTTCCATTATTATTATTATTTTTTTTTGATGAGCTAATGAGTCCTATATAGTATGTACCCCTAAATCTAACTCTTCCTGCTGTTTTGCACATTATTTAGTATTATTTTTTAGGCCATTTTCCTTGTAGGCCAAACGTGCCCCATACAAACACACACTGAAGACAATTGAAATGTCACAATTAATGAAGAAGATTCAATTTCAGCTTGTAGAACTATGCTCTGCTCTCATTGGCTGGAAGTTTGGGCATGGTATCAGAAGCGCAGCTTTATCTCGGCATCACAAGAGAGATGCTGAAAAAGAGGCCTGATCGTAATATCTGTTTTCCCTCTCCCCGCCTGCTGTGTTTCGCTAAGCTTTATCAAACAGCCGTGTGTTTGTTTGCAAATGCAGGATTTCACGGGTCATCCTTTATCAGCTCGCTCTCCCGTCACCTCCAGACTTCCCAGCATATTGTGCCATGTTTTCTCCGTTGGCTCCCAAAAAGCCGCTCATCCTGGCCAGTGCAGGCTGGCTAGTCTGTCTGTGTGTGTGTGGCGGTGCGAAGGGAGCCATCTCCTCTCGCAAACACATGGCCCGCTTACTTGCCTGGTCTCCACCCCTCCTTCACTCAATCATGAGCTGCTTTTGAGGAGCAGTGTTGAGAGCATTCAGCCGATCTGCAAATTTGGAGCCACATTTTTACTGACACATTCAGACCGGCTAACAATGTTATCACGACAGCAGCAGACTATGTAGAAGATTCGCTGTGAGGCACTCTCAGAGAAACCCTCCGACACCCCTGAAGGTGTTAGCAATCGGCTAATCAGTGTATTTCTGTGGTGATCCTCCTGCACCCTCCAAAGGATTGTGGGGAGGTGCAGCAACCGGCCAAGCAGATCGTCCAGGCCCTTCTGGTTTAAATAGGACACAATGCTATGGAAACAAAAGAAGCCATATTAATGGGGAAGCGCTGTCAGATAAAACATTCTCCGCTACAAGCTTCCAAGTCAGGTAAAAAGGTACATTGCTAATCCATAATGCCAGAGCTGCGCTTTGTTCCCTCGCCTAAATGCAAAAAAAGGAAGTAAGCAGGGCGACCCAGAAGGCTGGAGTAGAATAGTGCAGAGGATCATAATCAGACGCCCCTGATCCTTTAGTAGCTTTCCAAACGCTTGGACAGACTCCTTTAGCCGCTGCTTGGGGACAACTTTCAGATAAACTAGGCCGTCACAAAAGACTGAGAGGATTGCCTTTTCAGGACAGAACAGTTGCCTGTTTTCTCCAGAAGATGTAATCCATGTTTAGAATCATTTATTGACTGATTTTCTTTGTTTTATTTTATTTTATTTATTTTTTTTATGTGACAGATGTTGTTGCTTTGTTCTTCTGTACACACACACTTTTTTTTTTTTTACCAAACTTTCAATTAACTTCATAGTTTAGTGTAATTAAATATATACATATATTATTATAAAACGGACAGGTCCCTGATTTTGATTTGCATTGTAAATTACTCTACAAACATTCACCTTTGTTCACATTTGTGTGTTGCTCGGCAACAACTTTGTTGGAACCACAACCGTTTCTGTGGAAACTCAACAGCTTGGTTTGGAACTACAATGGGTGAATTCCAAACAGAAGTGAGCATCCCTATGCCCTACTCCCTTCGAATTAAGGGCAGAGCCCTTGAAGTGTGTTCTTTTCAGGATGCAGGGCTTTTCTGTCTCATATTTGGAACTGCCTTATTTCTTGACGGAAGAATAATAATATCATTACACTTTATTTGCTCTGTTTTATTTTGTGAAACATTACTATGTGTGTGGAATAGCTGTTTTATAAAATAAATAAGCCACATAAAGCCGTGGTTTACGGTGAATTTATACTGTAAACCAGGCTTCTTCTCAGTAAGCTTAATTATATATTAAATCATCATTTATTGGGTACTTTCTTATGGGAGGTGGCTGTCCTGAACCATAAGACCTAAAGAAAATGTTATTGAAATAACTTTTTCCTTGTTGGTTTTAAAAGTATCTTTTTGATTCTTTGAAAAAGTAAAGCAAAAAAAAAAAAAAAATCCCACATTTATTTTTTGTCAGTACTGAAATATTGTATCTTTTATTATTTCGGTTTCCTTCTATCTCATAGCTACAAGGTGTGAGAAGACAGGTCCCATTTGTTTCAAAGTCAGAAACATCTACACTGTAAAAAATGGCTGTGATTTTAACAGTAAAAACCAGTGAAAATGCTACAAACTGTTAAATGGTTAACGGTAATTTCCTGTAAAATTTACAGGAAAAACCGTGACTGACATTCCCAGAATTACCTGCATTGCATTTTAAATTTTGTTTGAATTTGAATTAGTTTTTGTCTTTAATATAATTCTGTTTCTTTAATCAGTGATGTTTATTAGGGTTGTGTGTCATATGTAATGTTGTTAAATGAATGTTTATTGCATATTTCAGTTTAATGATGGTATTTAGTGTTTGTGTCAATGACTCTGCACACCTTCTATATATGTTTATATTTTAAAGCTACATGTGATGGGCTTTGGTTCATCATGTAACTTTCTCATCCTCACCTGCACTTGGTGCTTATCAGTGTATTTCAAACCTACAAAACATGTTTCAGTACTGTAATACTTTGGTATATTAACATTATATCAGTTATTGAAATTACAGTATTTAACTGTAAATTTAACTTAACCCGTAAAACCTTAAACGTTGTTACCGTACACATTCCGGCAACCTCAGCTGCCAGTTTTTCCCGTTAATTTTACAGATTTTTATACAGTGTATGTGTAACTTTAAGGAACGCCACTAACGATGCCCTTTTTTTCTGTAACCAAGCACTTTTTAAGAACAATATTTGGTGATGACATTTTTTTTTTGTGTTATTCCATAAAATTGTCACTACCAAAACAGCAATGACCAAAACATGTCAACGTTTTGGTAGTGACAGAAGGGAACACATAATTCTTATATTTGGTTCTGCATTTTTTTTTTTGTATTTGAAATCAATAGGATTAACTTTTTTCCCTTGGAAAAATTGGAAATTTGGGGAGGGGACAAATTATCAGAGCAAAACAAAACAAAACCAACACACAAGTCACATTCTCCAACTCTGACTTTTATATATATATATACTATACGGGGCTGTTGAATGCTTGAATCTGATTGGCTGACGAACGTTCTGAGGTGTGCAATTATTTTCAGGGAAACGCACGGCGAACGTAGTTCCAGGCAGCTCTTTTGACCGCTTCGCGTCTTGGCCGCATCACCACCTCGGGTGTGCATTATTTTTCTAATAATTCAACGGCCCGTCGTCAGTTATTCCTAACATTTAACATTAAATATAGTATGAATAGTTGAAAAACATACATGCATATCTTGATATCTTTATGTGAAGAATAGCAGCAATACTTACAAAATAAAAGTAGTAATATTGTAAAAAGTAATATTTTTATATTATATATTTTTGTTGAATATTTAAGAGAAATATTTATCATTTATAAGTAAGTATTATGTAATAAAAATGTATTATTAAGATTAATAACCATTTAAAAATCATATATATCTTATTTTAAACAATTTGGCTACAATGTGATAAACTCAAAACTCACTAATTGTATCTAGGAGAATAGGGAGAGCTTCAGTTCATAAAAATATCAAGAAAAAAAATGGCCAGATTAGCAAATTACTGCAGCCCGGTCTGATGTGTTGTTGTAACACCATTATTTGGGTTCACACAAGGTGGATGCTCTACAAATTCTGCATCAGCTTTGGATGTTAAATCTTTTAGAGCCATCTTTGAGTATGGATGTATGAAGTCATCAGAAGTCACTCTTCCGCAGGCGTTAGCGTGTCATGGTGTTTATGAAGTTACGTGTGAGCAGAGAAGTATTTAATGAACAATATGTTTTATTGCAGGAGGGATTGGCCCAGTCAACTGAACAGGAACGTCCCACTGTGATGGCGTTGCACTAGATACAGTCCCCATACAGAATGGCCGGATGAAATTTTGATGAGCGATGGCGTTCTGATGAAAAATTCTGTTTGCCTTCCTGGGACACCCCCTTTTATTCTGCGCCCCCAGGGTGGGGATCTGGGCAGCAGAGATATTTACGCCTGCGGTGCTTGCTTTCAGGGAGGCTGAACGACCCTAATAGAATTTCAAAGATCCCCTTGCGAATGAGAATCCGGAGGAGGACAGTTTTCTGTTGTTCCCTCTTGCTTGTGCTTTCTGCCTCCCTGATATCCTTTTAAAATGCTTTTGTAAATCTACTATCTTATACTAATAACTGTAGAATTACAGTAGCATACAAGTAATTTAATGTACAAATTATTTGTCTTATATTCATCATTTTAATTCATGCATATTTAACTTTTTACATATGATATAATATATACTGTATACCAACTCACTCACAACCATAATTAAATTAATCTAAAGTACAGCATCCTATGATTCATATTGCATAAAAAAATTGCTGTATTACACATTTTATCAATAAATTATATAATAATAAATGTTTTCAATCATATTTTAATGCCATTAAAAGTAATTTCATTTTGGCTGCATTTGTATAACTCATAAGGTTTCCACTGTAGCATTTCACCTTTTTTAAAAAGTTTACTTTTCTAGTAAAATGATTTTTGCATTACTCTGTTTTCCCCAAAATACGCTTGAGCAAATTTTTACTGAGCTCCATGAAATATAACTTAATTCCCACCTGCTCTCCCTGCTGTAATCAGAAGTGCAGCACTTAAAAGTAATTGAAAACATAAAAAAAAACAGCTTTGAATGTGAGGTCACAGAACATGAGTCATTCTTTATGTTTTATATTATTCCTCCTTTACAGACATAACAGTCTGTCGTTTGAAGACGCTGTTTCGTCTCTTGTTGATACCTGAGATATACACTATGAACTCTTTGTCAAAGAGGCAGTGCACTTTCATGTCATGTTCGTGCTCGAGGCCTAACAAAATATACAAAATAATTAGAAAAGCTGATTGTGACATTGTTTCTCTGAATGTGTTATGTGAAGTATTTCATCAAAAAACATGAATGCGTTACAGTTAGGGCTGTAAAAGTTAACTTAAAAAATTATTTCAAAATGTTTAATGCTTTATAGGAATTTTTTCTGTTGTTTGTGGTTACTAAAAAGTGATTGAACCTTCTGAAGTGGTCACAACATGTTGGGAGTATAAACTATTAGTGAAACACCAGTGAAGGACTGCAGGTCACTGACTAAAACAACTTTTTACAAGTTAAGTAAATTATGTATTTTACTCAATAATTGCACATTTGCATTGAGCTTGATGTTTGAGAAGTGCGATTTCTCACGGTTGGTAAGACGTTCCCCGGAATGTCTATCCAGCTGTGCGCGTCCGGATACGGTCGTTTCCTAACCTCTCTGGATGGACATGATCGCTGCCTTGCGTGTTTGGGCCGAGATCACACAAGCTGCATTCGTGGATGAGTCAGTGAGGTCCACCCCGCACCATATTTCCATGCCTGATCATTGAGCCATAATAGTTTTTCACAGCCGCAGCAAGGTGCTTGGGGAACCTCATGTTGACCGAGCAGAATGTTCTGCCGGACATAAAAACCCTGCGGACTTCTGCCCTGTCACGTAGTTCCGTCATTGTTGCCAAAGCAGATTGCTTTCCAGCACAGCGGGTGAGCATATCCTCTGGTGCACCCCAGAGGGACGAGATGTCTATTGCAGCATTAGAGGGAGAGTTGGCTGGTGAAGTGGACGTCTCGCTGGGACAGTGCCCTCCCCTCCAAGACGACGGGCTCAAATTGGGGGTGTCCATGAATCCCCGTCCGATCCTTTGAGGCTGGATGATTGGTTTCTGGGGTCAGGGACCGTGGTAATCCCGCATTACCCCCCGGTGCCTTTCTTCCTGGAGGTGCACGAGTCATTTCATAGCGGGCCCCCTACCCTTGCCTACACCCTGGCTCCTCACCCCTCACCACCCTCGATGGCGGGGCAGCCAAGGGCACAACGTCGAGCTGTCCGCAGGCGAGGGGCGCCACCCGCAGCTCAGGGTCTGGCCAGAAACACCCGCAGGTTTGCGAAGCGTCCCTGACACAGGCAGAGGAGCCAGAGGAGGGCTAGGAGTTTCTGTGAACAGTACTTTCACAGAAGGACAAATTTTACTTTTCGAGATCCCCATCTAACCTTTCCTTTGTTTCCTCAGGTGTGGATGCAGGTGTGTCCAGAGCATTCTGACTTTTCTCCGGGACGTTTTCGGATAGGGGTGCTGCTGTCCTGCGTGCGGAGGTTGCAGTCGTACTTGCGAAGGACGCAGTCAAGCTTGTCCCTCTAGTCGAGTTGAGGTCAGGGTTTAACAGATTGGAACGGATTGGCGTTCCCCGTAGAGTCGCCTCATATTCAGCCCATGCCAGGCATGTCGTGGTCTACACGGATGTCGTGGTGCCTCTTCCACGGGTTGGGGCACTGTATGCAACTGGCAAGCAGCCTCGGGTCCCTGGACAGGCATCCGACTGCTTTAAGTTGTTAGTCATGTTTCTGGCCCTGCGTCACTTCTGACTCACACTTCCGTAAGGACAATACTGCAGCTGTAGCGAACATTAACCGACAAGGTGGTCTAGACTCCCCCCACATGTCACACCTAGCCCGCCATCTGCTCCTGTGGAGACAAACGCGTTTAAAATGCTGCGCGCTGTTCCCATTCCAGGAGAACTTAATCGTGCAGCCGACCAGCTCTCACCGCAGTCCACCCACCCTGAAGAATGGCGGCACAATCCCCAGGTAGTCCAGCTGATTTGGAGCTACTTTGCCAAGGCAAGATAGACCTCTTTGCCTCCAACGAGTCCCACTGCCAGCTGCATTACTCGCTCTCCGAGGTACCCCTTGGCAGGTATGCACTAGCACACAGCTGGCCTCCGGGGCCCAAGTACGCCTTTTCCCCAGTGAGCCTCTTTGCACAGACTCTGTGCAAGATCAGGGAGGAGGATTCTGCTGGTAGCGCCATACTGGCCTTTGTAGACCTAGTGCTCCTCGCAACAGCTTCGTGGAAAATCCCCTTGAGGAATGACCTCAATGATGACTGATTGCGGTGGTGCTTTCTTTTTTTCAGGAGAAGTTGGAGCGCAGGCTGTCCCTACGAAAAAGTGTATGTTGCTGCTATCGCAGCATATCATGATGCAGTGAAGGGTACATCCCTCGGGACGCACCAGCTGATCATGAGCTTCCTTAGGGGTGCAAGATGGGATAACCTTCCGAGACTGCACCTCTTAACCTCTTGGGACCTTGCCATCACCCTCCGTGGCATGAGGCAGGCCCCATTCAAGCCCACTCGCCTCAGTCGAGCTGAAATACCTGCCGCTTAAGACAGCACTTCTGATGGCGTTGGCCTCCATTAAGAGGGTAGGGGACCTACAAGCCTTCTCTGTCGACAAAGTGTGCCTAGATTTCCTGATTCTCATGTTATCCTGAAACCCCGGCCCGGCTAGATAACCCTCATTCCCTGAAGTAGGGAATGGAGACGTTACATCCACGTGCCACGACCCCTGGGTTGTGCTGACATCAGGCTCGGCTCCTCAGCAAAAACCTGTAGGTGCACTGCATCTGTGCTCTCCTATACTCATGTAGTGATGAGGTGCACCTGGATGCAATCAGTGCACGCCAATATTCTAGTCTAGTTTTGCTGCTTTGTTAATAGGTAATTGTATTAGACGTATTGTCAATCTCGTAGGGTGGGGAGGGGGGTTCTGAGCAGTTTTTCGATTTTCATCTATCATAAAAATGATGGCTGGGCTCAGGGTAAAAGGCATGGGTTAATTCAATCATACACAGCCACGAGAGTGCATCATTAGTCACATAATACCCACTTCTGAGCACAGAGATAGATGAAAACAGACTCTGGTGGATGGGTTAGCTAGATCAATGCATATGTAAACAGACAAGTATTCGGCCACAAACTAGGATGAAAAAGTATGTTGGTTAATTCCTCCGACCGTGTTTGGCTCTGACTTGATTCAGCTTTTACATTCATAAGCTCATGGATAGGCTACTGCCTTTGAAGGGTTTCTTTTGATTGTCAGATGAAGAAGATGTCAATAGGTTGGGTGAAAAAACTTCAATATCAAATTTATCTCAAAGCTTTCTTCTATAGCTTTGATGCAAAATGCATCACCATATTGTATTTTCATTTCACAAGTCTTGCCTTTGCTATGAAATTTCACTTTGTGCTATTACATTTCAAACTTCTCACCAACTGGGTTTGAAGGAATCTCAGTAACAATCACTGTAAGATTCAGAATTGATTAAAGACAAAATGAGTAATTCTGCAGTACTACACTGCAAAAAAGATTTACTTCCTCAGTATTTCTGTCTTTTGCAACGCGAATATCTAAATATTGTAAAATGAAGATACATTTGTTTGACAAGAAAAATTATATAAAGTATGTTTTATTTCCTGAAAACAGTTGCAGTGGCAACTATTTATTTAGTTAGTAAGTTAGATTTGTAGTTCAGCTCACTTAGGGCCTTAGTTATAGTGTGAGAATGTAATCTTAAAAAAGCGCAGGTGGGTGTAAAAATTTCTGCGGGTGATTTACTAAGCAATTTGAAAATGAAAGAACGCAGAAGCAACAGATCATTTACATATCAACCAATGCAATATTGTTCTTCTGGCATTCAGAATAAATAAATAGGCTACATGTGGAAAAAATCATCTCCCTTGTATGTTCTCTGTGGTGCCTCCTCCTACATGTATAAACAATAATTGCAGCCATTTTAAGCCCAACATAGTTTAGGACATGCTTTTCTGGGCATTTAATAATGGTTTAAATGCTAGTAATTTGTCAAGCTTAAATATTAGTAAATCACATTGCATGATTCATTTGAATACTCTCTTCCCATAACCTTTGCGTCTCAAGAGAAACTCCTAAAATGCATATTCAATAAGGTAGTGTAGAGTGCAGAAAAATAACTGTGTTTACGCCTTTTCAGCGCAATTCCTCACTGTGCGTCTTTGATGGTACCTGACAGTACAATTGTTACATTAGAAGACGGTTCGCGGTGGAGGCTTGGTGCAAGCTTTTAATAAATCTGACCTTAAGTTTTGATACTTTTTCTAGAAAACAAAAAGTCCTAATGTCTTTAACATTTTTTTCTTCTCAAGTATTGTATTCAAGAATGTTGAGGCATTTATATTGGAAAATGACAAATTACATTTTTAAAACAGAACAGAAAGTTATCAAATTATTGCAATTATGTTGGATTTTTGAAAATTACCTTTCATGCAGCATGCAACAGCTGAAATAGAATGAGAATATCCTGCAAAATGTCCCAAAGTACACCAAAAGAAAGTGTAGACTCTGAATCATTGAAACGAGTCGTTTTTAAAATGACTCCCATGCCGTTTCATTTTGATGTCAAAATGAAACATTAGTATATTGCCCACCCAGTTTTTGCATTGATCTGAATGAAAATGCAAATTCATTCTTTGCTACTAGATACTGCTTTTTGGGGCATTAAGCTTACAAACACCTACAGTATTCAAATGAAATCGACCAATCACCAGAGCGGAATGGAAGTCAAGGCTTGTAGAGCAGCATTTGGTTCTATTCATCAGTCATTGACTAGATAACTAAATGGTTGCAGCAAATGACTGTAGATGTTCAAATGTCATAAGAGAGAAGCCGTTTTTATAATTTTTGCCATGCTTGCTGATATTCATCAAATTATGTTTTTCAAACAGGTTTTCTGAACGTTTCATTGGCTGGACGACCAATAGTCCTGCCCCAAACTCATTTAGGTGGTTCAGCCTTTTTGTGGAGCTGTTCTGGATGCTCAAACAGCAGAATGCCTTAAAAAACAACTCTGTAAGCAACTTGTAATTTTATGTACTAATTGCAATAGAGCCCAACATTCTGTAAATCTGCTGGTACAAAAGAAAGAATTACACACTTCAGTTTTAACACTATTTTGGTGTCATAATCAATATTTTTTTTTACTGATGTTTCTGTACATCTGTTTTTTAATGTTTCAAAGATTAATTTGGTTTTTAGATACTTGAGCGATTGTCAGTGCAGCTAACAAAGACAAAGACCGCAGGGGCTTTGGAGACCACGCCATCTGAATTTCCACACTGCCAATAACCCACAGTATTTTTTCTTTCACTCTTACTCGGTGTGTGTTTAATAATATATTTTCGCATATGTTACAGCAGCAAGCATGCAGGGAGAGAGGAAGCAAGCCTGAGTTTACGCCCCTGGCCTCTTCGCTAATGTAACCTTAGCAGAAGAGTAACTCAGGCCAAGGACTCATCTTTGATGGTCAGCGATGATGGTGTTCGGCTTTTTAGAAGCAAACTCAAGGAGCTCCTGTGGGAATACTGTAAGAGCAACTCTGCTAGACCTGAGCGTTTATAATACATTCTCCTCTCTGCTTCTGACTGTACCGACGTATCGCCAGCATAATCTTCACCTAAATCTAGGGCAAGTATTACATCACATGAAAGCAACTGCAGACAAAAGCAAAAACTGCAGATCACACATGTGCCCACGCAACGCAGTGTGCTGGAAATCATGGTCAAATACACCAATGATGTCTAACTTGAAGCGAAGACATAAATAGTCGGCTTTTGAAATTTGTCTATGAAATGTTACGGAATATTTTAGCAACCCTAACTAAAGTAAAAAAAAATATATATATATATATATATATATGTATACACTCTGCTATACTTCATGCTTAATTTCATTTAGAGATTTAACAAAATAATAAATGTAATTTTAGAGCAGGAACCCACATTTCCTGCATTTTAAAATGTACTCTCTATTAACACTCTCTCTATGCTTCAAAACTTGCAGAAAACTAACTAAAAAAAACGTTCTTTCATCTGTGGGATGGACTCGCTCAGTATGGCGAGAGATGCACGCTAAACTAGGTGGAAAAAAAGAGAATGTAAGATTAAACCAAGCGTGCACTAAAATGCAGCACTACAGGTTGACTTGAAACGCAGCACACGCTGAAGCATCGAGCTCGCTCAAGGCCCTGTCCAAAGAAGACTCAGTGCTTATTTCTTTAGAAGTGTCCGAGCGGCTTTGAAAGAGCCTTCATTGATCTGTTGACACGGATCTGTTGCCCCCAAACCTACTTACATGCCTGCCCTCAGAGACCTTCAAGCAGTGTTGATTTTTACAGCTTCGTTTTATTGTTGTTTTAGTCATAGTATTTGTCTTTTTGGCAAAAATGTCCTTGAAATTTAGTTCATATTTTGTCTAGTCATATTAATTAATTTATAATGGATAGGGAGTTGGGCTTGTAACCCAAAGGTTGTGGGTTTGAGTCCCAGGTCCGGCAGGGATTGTGGGTGGGGTTAGTGAATAACCAGCGCT
>JAUCMT010000154.1:5211237-5222385 GCA_032357475.1 Enteromius thamalakanensis | reverse complement strand
TGTTGTGCAATGTTTTTTATATCTCAAAGCACATTTTGACCCCAGAACCTCAATGAAACATGCTTCAGTGAAAAGACAGATGAGTCTGACAGCACCTGACTGGTGTCGTCGGATCTGTCCCAAACTATTCTGTTCCAAATTGCCCAAGTTCACTTTTGACAAGCCTGCCAATGTCTCTCACACCCTCTCTGCCAGCCATACACCTTAGATTCAGGGCTCAGGTGCCTCTCAGAGAAGACAGAAAGTGCATAGAGAATCAAAAGATGCCATCTGATGTCCAGAGATTTCCCTTCCTCTGGAGGACACCTTTCTGACAGACTGACATTTTCCTAATGGCTCCGAAGAAGGAGGTCAATGAGGGTCAGACTGAATAAATGGTCCTGCACAGATCTCAGACACAGCTAGCTGTCTGTCCATGATCATGAGGCCAAAGCTGACTACAGCTTTACTTTACCCATCAGACCCCTGCCACAGGTCCCTGACTTCTAAATATCAACACAGATGAGCACTGCTTATTAACTCTAAAGTGTCAGTGCAAGCATTAGCATACTACATACTAGTATCCAAATGCATGTTTCATATACTATTCATATACTGTTCTTGAAATACAATAACATTTAAAAAGATTTTGAATGTCTTTTATCTCACCAAAGCGGCATTTATTTGATTAAAAATACAGTAAATCAGTAATATTGTGAAGTATATGGAATGTCTAGAATAGCATGAAGAAACAGAACAAACCGAGACAGACTAAATCCAGAAGAACTGTGGCAATGTCTCCAAGATGACTCAAGAAACATACCTGCAAAGTTGCTATGTTTCTTGAAGCATCTTGGAGACATTGTTGCAGTTTTTCCAGAAATTATGTTTCCTACTGATACACTGCAGCAAAAGATAGAAATTTCTGACTTTCAATTTTTTTTTTAGCTGATTAAAATACTAGTGTTCCAATAATTTTGCATACCGCTTTATATATATATATATATCTTTTTTTTGATTATTGTGCTGCTTGCCATACATGTATATGTGTACAGAGTGTGTATGTGTATCATAAATGCTTTTTTTGTCAGTAGGTTGGGAAGCTGAAGTGTCAGATTACTGGTAATAATACAAAACAAGTAGGTGTTCTTCAAACTTTTGACTGGTATGTACTTTTTAACTTTTTTCCATGAATATATATCGCTATGTCTTGGTGTTTTCAGGCCTGTTGATTAAATTATTGAAATAACAAGCACTTACATTTAATACAAGAGCACAACGGCACAATTCAAGTGTGGGTGTGAATCAATCTCTGAGTGATTCTCGATTCTCCACAAAACACCTCTTCATGGCGGTCCTTTCATGATAGAGTTTCTGCCCACACACGAGTGATAAAGACGGAATGATCCTGATGTTGTCCTCGTGGCACCTCTGGAGCTTCCTGCATCTCACCTTCCCTCCGTAGCCTCTGTCTCTTTGCCAACGTAGGCCCAAGGACATCTCTGAGATGTGAGTTCTGATAGGCTTACACCAACCCGTTTTATTTCCATTCGACCTTGATCTTTAGTAATGGCCTATCAGGTTCTGTGTATATTAATAAAACAGCGTTATTTCTCCAAAATCCCTTCTGCTAAATTCAGCAGCCATCCCTGGCTTCTTTGATATGCAGTATCTTGATACATTGGAAGGGTTTCGTGTGAGGAAAGAAAAGGGAGAACGGGAACAGAAGATGCATCCGATCAACTCAAGCCTTTGCATAAATTAACATGAACCCTGGGAATCATGCTTATTTATTTATTTCCTCCCTTACCAGGTTTAATTAAGGTTCAAGCAATGTCTTTGGGATATTTGTCTGATGAAACACGAGCCCATCCTCCCGCTTTCCTAGCATATCCAAATCCGGTCCACCTACTGGGATGCCTATTTGTGAACTCTTTCTACTGTCTTGTATCTCACGTCAGATTGCAGCAAACCGGAGCAGGAAGAAGAAGGTGAGGATAAAACGCAAGCCTTATCTTTTCACATATTAGCGTTGCACCCCCCAAAAGATGACTCTTCACAGGCAAAGTGATTGTGTCTCATTATATTCACCGACACGTGGCGTTGCGTACAGCACGATGCCGCTTGAACATTACTTTTTAGTGGCAAATGGGCTGATCAGGAAATTTTTTCTCGAATGTCATCAAAGCAGCAGAAAAAACAACAACTTGAGGATTAGGCTTTCATTGTTCAGTCAGGCTATTTTTAGATGCGTTCTGCAGGAATATGAGTTAGTAGTATATCTGGCACTTCGGATAAAAAGGCAAACATCATTATCAGAGCGCACGTAACATCTCCTGGCAAACAAGCCACAAAATAAAGAGGTAAATAGGGAAATTAACAGCGTACTTTAATTGCTTTAAACAAGTAACACTTCATCTTCCTCAATTAAGGATTCTTGGCCCATCTTATTATAGGCTATTAGCACTGATTATTAGCGCATGCTTGATGATGGAGGAAATGGACCGTCACCGGTCGTGGAGCCTGATCTGATTATCGTGCCCAACACCCACCAACCCCATGGACTCTATTTAGACGAGTACTCGCAGGGCAGGCCATCAGGGAGGCCGTGCCATTTTTATTATTCAAATGCTGCTGAAACGCATCCCAATATTGTGGAATGAATAAAATATCCCAGGACGATCTTCCACTGGGTATTAGCTTAACATTTCCACTCCAGCGCTCCTCTCATTGTGAAACGCTGGAACATCAGTCAGTGCTGATAGGCTGCTTTCTGCTTGTCCATTTTCTACTTAACCCATCCCATTCCCTGTCGCCGTTAAAACAATTTCCTCTCTGACATACCAGAATAAGTATTGATTGAGGGTTTGCATTACCGGAGGTTTGAGTCGTGCATTGATCCCCCTTCACTGCTGGACATTTTTATCATAGCTGTGCGTGCCAACTGATCACTTTAACATATAGAACAACTAGTTTGATATATGCCAAGATGCTTCTCTATGGACATTTATAAAGACACTTTTTTGGGCTGAAGTTATCTTACGATTTGTGCAAATATTGTAATGTTTTTAGAGGTCTGTTATGTTTTCATAGATGACAAGTTTGCTTTGATTTGAATGCGGCGTAACTACGGTTCGACAAAATAAAAGGAAGTTGAAATGACACAGTTGCATCAACAAATGCCTTTTTATATCAGTTTTGCATTTGTTAACAGTATCGTGTATGTTTAGAGACTTGGTGTAGGGCATATTTCCAACATGAGAGAGCATTAAATTTTTATGACAGCAATACATACCTATGTCAACGTAATAAAAATGTGCTGGGGTTCACACACTGAACCTGTGTTTTATCGCTTCTCATTGGACATTAATCTTTGAAACTGCAGCAAAACATGCAGGTAGGCACATAAAAACAGTGTTGCACAAAAAGAGAGGCCAGGTTGTTCAATTTTGTGGCTATTTTTGAATACCTAATTAACATTGGTGAGCAAAGGTTATAAAGTTTATCCTTAAAAAAAAGTTACACTCTTTATATATGCTGGATTTGTGTATTACTTGACCTACAAATTTCAGGACCGAATGTGAATGCCTTTTTGATGTGCATTAAGACATGCATGCAATATTTATCAAAACAGTTAAAATATTATATCTGATGAAACCTAAGCATTGCCAAGTTTCAATGCCAAGTTAGCATGGAAGATCTTCAAGGCCTTGCAGCTCCAGAGTATCTTCATGAGACCCAATTTTATCAGTCCTACCACGATGAAGGTTTGATGCATTCATATTTCATAAGGTTATGTGAAAAGACCACCTTTGAAGGTTGAGTCTTTTTTGCAATTCCAGTGATTACAGTTTAAAAGAGCAGAATGCTGTAAGCCTGGTCTACAGGTTAGCACATGTATGAGAAACAATAAAACCCGTCAGCTTTGCACATGGATATTAATGTGATGTAAAATTTCCCATAGTTTCCTTTCATTACTTTCTACTTTTTCTCTCTATGAAATGACAGAAAAGCCTGTAAAATGAGCAATTAACCAAGAAAGAGCTTTCTACGTGTAACACCAAGATGTTGTGCATCATTACCTTGCTGGTATGTCGATATTGGAGATGGCGTAGAAGTACTTGAGCAGGTTGTCTCTTTGTACGTATGTTCCTCCGAGTGCCGGTCTCAGCAGCCGAAGCCGCAGGTTTGTGAAGGTGAAAAAGTCTCGGAGGCCTTTCATACTCTCCATGCGTGTGTACAAGTTGTCCATATTTTGCAACTTTGTCCCAGCAAATATAGCGAAGCGTTCCAAGACCTCAAACCGCACGTTTTTCTCATTCTTGGAACCGACCCAGCGAGAGTATTGCTCTGTACATATGACTCTAGTCACGTTTGTGGCCGACAGATCCTGCACCCTCTTTGGCAACATCCCGAAGGCGTCCATGCAGTCATCGGCGTAGTACTGGTAAGGCTGCCAGGTTCGTCCATAATTCAGGGACTTGTCCAGCACCATTATTGTGGGCCGCCCATACTCGAAGGTTATCTGGATGTCATCTGTTAACTCTAGGCTTTTGTTCCAGGACAAGGATATGTTGGCCAGAAGAGGCTCAGGAAAACGACTCCATGTTACGGTCTGCCAGTATGTGATGAGTCCGGTTCGCTCACGATCTTGCATCAGCTCTGGCGGATGGGCGAGTTCTTTGGTCGAGGCATCACATTCGTCACTGCACAGGTATGGGTTTTCCTACAGAAAAAAAGAAGGAAGATAAAAGGTCAAATAAAGAGTGATGTCAATTTAAGGAAGAATGGCTAAATAATAATAATATTAAAAACAATGTAAAAATATTATAATGTATCATTTGTCAAATTATTTTATAGCAACTATTTATTTTATAATTTTATAGTACACTACTGTACAAAAGTTTGAGGTCAGCAAAACTTTTTTTTTTCCTGAAGAAGTTTGCATTTTTATTTGACAAGGATGCATTAAATTAATCAAAAGTGACAGCAGAGATGTTTCTAGTGTTAGAAACCATTTCTGTTTCAAATAAATGACTCAAATAAATCCATAAAAAAAAATCCTTTGTAATTTGTAATCTAAATTTGAAAACGCTCCTCCCCTCTAAAATGACGGGCCTTTTCTAATGACATCAGTTTGACGGCCTGGGCATGAGCATGACATCATTAACCATGACCCGCCAACTGTCAGTGTTAATTTCTGAATGAAATGCCTGCTTTACTACATCCAATCAATTTGCAGAAGAACACAAGCCACACCTTCTATTTTCTTCATTCATTATTCTGTTTCCCTTGAAGTACGATACGTCAAGTACAATACGGCAACAGAAGCATATTTAAATATAAAAAATAGATTTAAAATAAACATCTTAATTGCTTAAAACTTAAAACAAACATATTTAAATGTATATCTCATCAATTAAAAGGAAAAACTGTTTCTATAGCTATTCATGCAAATTTTATTGGTCAAATGAATACAGTCTGAGTGAGCATAAGAGACTTCTTTTAAAAAAATATTAAAAACGTATATTTCATTTTATTTTGAATACATTTTTGTTCATGTTTTATATCTATCTGCCTAGATAGGTGAGCCCTTTCCAAAGTTCCTGTGGCTACTAAAATTACATGGTTTGATCCTTTGCCCTACTGACACACCAGGTTTACGGATTAGCCTACAGATTGCCATCTGGTCACCCTTGAACCCTTAATTCCCTTGTAAGTAAGTAACAACCCTCACACAACAAACATTTGAGGAGTTAAAAGTCTTTGCACACACGGCAGCCTCTAAAACTGACAGATCGATGTCCAGGGATAGTTATCGTTTTATAGCCGGCACACTTCAACGTTTCTCATGCCAAGTGTCTTCATGAACCATTAGCTTCCATTAGGAAATAATTTGAGCTACCTGTCCCAACCATCTGGAGTATCTTATCACTTTGATCCGTAACCAGGAAGCACCTTAGCCTAACTCAGCCCTCTGCCGTCTTTCTCTGTATCGTACAAATCCAGTCCAACTGCTGCGGCAGGTGGTTCTTATACTAAACCTCGGCTATCCTCGCAGGAATGGTGTCACGTCTAAAGTGTGGCTCTAAGAAAAACGTTCGCCCACTGCTTAACAGCAGGAACCCGTGTCAGTAAACAGACAATACGATGGTTTGGCCTCCTCCGGTAGACATGTGCGGTTGTTTTGGGTAATGTCACTGGAGAATTCACAGCAGAACTTCAGATGATGACTAATCTTTCCTGTGATCAGATCAGAAAAATTACACAATTTATTTTGTGAATACATACTGTATGAATGGATTTAAAGGAGAAGGGTTAAAAACTAGCTAATCTTGATTAATCAACGTAACTTTTGATATTAATATAAACCTACAATTCATAAATATCACATATTAAAATTGGTTGTTATGACATATTTAATCATTATCATTTTCATTGACTTCTGATATCAAGCTTGTTTTTGACGGTTCAATATTTTTAGATTAAAATAGCGATTTAAATGTAAATATATGTTTTAATAAATATGTAATTGGATGGCTATGCAATGAACCAATATTTAAATATTAGTTATTATATTAAATCATAATTCTTTAAATAACTCCTAAAATCAAAGTGATACATGAAATATATTTATTATAAATATGTTATAAAAAAATAATGTATAATATATTTATTAGAAGTTAATTATATGTTATATAATTATATGTTAAAATATTATTAATAAATGTCATGTATGTAAATGGTTTTCTATAAATGTTACTAAAATTTAATTATAATTTATTAAATGAAATATTATTTATTTAAATAACTAATATCAATGATGTTGGTGATGGCAGAATTACTTTTGATATAAAATATAAAATATGACTATTTATATATTTGTAAATTGATTGCAATGAACTTTTCTAACATTTAGTTTTTAATTAATCAATTTAATTATATTCAGTAACATCAATAATATTGAAATATGTATTCAATATTTAATTAAAATGTTTAAATATTTAGCCCAAATACTTTTGAAGTTGAAATATGTTCTTAAAAACAATAAACAAAAACTGTAATATGCTGGGGGGTTTTAAGGGCAGACTTAAAGAACAATAACCAGCATCCTGGAACAGCAGCAAAGGTGTTCCAGGACCCTTTTATTCCTGTGTCACTACTTGGACCTTTCCCAGTGGATCATCTGACTTCACCTACTCCACGTCAGCTTGTGCAACTATTTAGCCCCTCAATGTTGCTAATGCAGATGCTACAATTGTCTCAGAATCTGATAACAGACTTCCCTTGAGTGTGACCTTCTCATTAAGGTCACTCACCTTTCAATGGGAATTCCTCCCCTGTCTGTATACAAGCCTGTTTGTATCGTACACTTAATATATATAATCAACCTTGCCTAGGAGAATCCACATTGCTCTGAGGATCTGTTTTTAGGGGCTGACCGAGAAAGAAAGATGGATGTGTGTTCTTAAAATAAACAAGATGAATCAGGAGATTTTGTTAACAAAAATGGGGCTCCAATAAAATGTTTCATAAGAGCAGTCACTTGGAGATAGTATGAAATGTTCTGACCACGGTTAACAAGCAGTGAAGAGCACTCGTGGACTGACCGCTAGTCTTGTTCCTGGAGAGGTGGCCCTCTTTTTTTCTGTGGCGTGAGTTAATTACAATGAAGGCAGCTCCCTCTGGACATCCAGTCATATAACAGCTGGCGCTGAACAGCTTCAGAGGGATACAGTCGCCTAATTATACCAGCCAGAAAGTGACTTGCACAAGAGTTTCAACTGTCCCAGAGAGTGCCAGAACAGGGTTTTAATATGCAAATATATTATCAAACCATTTTTAGCCTATTTAGTCAACTTAGTACTGTTTCCGAAGTTTAATGGATTTGGAGGGCTTTTCAAATGCATTTCAGATGTGTTTTTTTGCTCTGTTTGATCACTGAATGGGAGTTTGATTTCTATGTGTTTGACATTATTTCAGTGCTGCCAGAATATTCTCTGTTCCCCTTTCACTCAGGCATGCATAAGCCCATAGGAAGTGTCTTGAACATAGAGATGTGTCTCTGTCACACATCTGGGTCCAGACGGGCCATTGCAGGCCGAACTCAGTTATGCCTCTTTCTTGTACCCCAACTCCATGCTTATCCTAAACAGCACGAAGACCCTTAAACATCTGCGCGAGTGTATAATAAGAGAAAAATAGAGAGAGAGGAGCACAAGCAGAATTAGCTGAGAGCCTTTTATTATTTAACATTATAAAAGTTTATTTCGGCCACAGAATTTAAAAAGGTTAACTGCAGCATTTAGAATCTTATCACAAAAAAAACAACACATTTCTGGAAGAAGTAATCTCCTCTGCATCACCTGGTGCCATTTTGGAGACCAGAGTGATTCAGTGATGTAATTGATTTTGTTAATTGCTTTGCTGTATATGGGACTGTCAGAGAATTCATCAAACATATCATAATTTGTCTTCCAAAGATGAACAGATTTTGAAGGTTTTGAGTAATTAATGACGATGGGTGAACTACTTTGTAATTGTGAGCTTATATTCCAAATGAAAAACATAAACTTACAAAATCAGGATTTCAAGATTGTAAAAAGAGAAAATGACAATGCCGACAGACAAGACTCAACAAGTTAGTTTTGCTATAAGTCTCAGCTTTTTAAAATTTTTTCAAGAAATGCCATTTTGTGTTTTTTTTAAGGTCTCAATTTAAGCAGCATTTCTTGCTCTTTAAGTTAATAGCTGATAGAATGAAATTTGTGTCAACCATGAAAAGACGTCAATACACAACATTTTGTCCACAAAAGTCCACCGACTTTACTCGGTGCGTTTTAGTCGGGTGCGTTTCCCGAACACGGTTGCATCTCCGTCGTTTCAACCACATCAGTTTAACAACATAGGGCCATTGTTAATGACGTCACACGCATGTTGTGGAGGAATAACTTATGCTATTTAACTGATTAGAGATCTCCAAGATGCTGCTGTATTAAACTTGACACCTATTGACTAATTTTTGTTCACTGCTATTCTGCTTTATTTGATCTTTGAATCATCGCGGTTTCCATCTTACGTCATATCAGAACATATTTATTAAAGCCCATATATCTTACTAACAAGAACCTATGTTTCTAACCACAGGTCCAAAGCTGTAGTTCCAACCACGTACGTTTGTGACATTTATTGATGTATGCTTTCGGGAAACACTGAACCGTTGAACTATGCTGGTAACGACGGAACTTGTGACCATGGGAAACGCACCCCTGGTTTGTAAGACAAAAATGGCAGATTCTGCGTTATGATTGGTCAGATAGTCTGTCAATCAAATTCACTGTAAAAAAAAAGTCAAAATTGTTAGTTAAAAACGTACAATTTAAGTATATAATCTGCAATTCTAAAGATTGCTATTTTCACAATACCTATTTTTTAACTCGAAACTATGAGAATTGATCTGTCAATTTTGGAAAAAATTCTCTTACAATTCTGAAAGAGCAAAAAAAAGTTGCAAGATGTCAACAAAATGACCAGATTCATAAAACGAAAATGTCTCTTTCTGTTTAAAGTACTTGTCCCTATGGATTTACTATCAGAACTACACACAGAACAGCACTTCTGTCATCTGTCTTCTGCAGAGCACATTGCAAGTGAAAGGGAGTTGCTTGCAGAAGGCAATTTATTTAGAGACAGGCAGCTTTGAGAAACGCATTACAGTTGATAAGTGTGATTGAGCATGTGCAAAGATTGTGCGAATTATACCTGATCAATAACGGTTTCCTTATGCAAGCTTTCATAAAATATGTACTATGAGCTTGCTGTTTACGTCAACCACCTCTGCATTCACACCAATCAAACGAATCGGTCTTTAGTCCTTGCCAAAAACTCTTTTCATTGTGATTACTGGTGAATATAAGTGAGATATATATATTCAATTTGGAGAAATAATGTTTTTTTGATGCAGTCAAAAGGGACTGGGCTTTATTGTGTAAACAATACAAGAAACAACTAATGCAATATGAGGAATGCAAATTACTACATGAAGATTTGAAGAATCCCCAAGACCTGAGGCGGCATGAAAACAGGCAGATGGGGGATTATTGCATGTGGACACATGGGGACAAACTCGACCCCCTTTGGGAGTCCAGGATGGGGGAGGATGCGCTTTGGATTCATGGAAAATTCATGAGAAATGGCAAAAACTAAACAGCTACAAGGATGTTTCTGTGACAAACAGACAATTCATTGTCTAACTGTAGGAGTGATGTTTTCCAGACGCGGTTAGAGGAAAAAATCAGGACCAAATGTTTAGGTAGTGCATTGCGAGGGTGTGCAGTTACTCTACCTGCTATATTTAGTCCTGGCTGTTAATGTGTTGCTAAAACCGGCCAATGGGATTATTCCTTGTTTGGCTGTACGACTAAAGAGAGGGATTTCATTCAAATAGTATACGTGAGGAGGATGATACACAATGGCTTTGAATCTCAGTCTATGTTCAGATGTGTGCTCTATGCAGCAATGGGTCATCTTTCTGCTTAGCTAAGCTGAGATCCTTCCTCCCTCCCCATCCTTTATACTCTCTCTCCCTCATTAGCTAGTGCTACATACAACCAGAGCTTCCAGCGGTAGCTAACATCATGCAAGAGAAGGAAAGAAAAAAGCAAGGCGCTGAGTAAAAATGCAACGGCATCTCCTGTGGGCGCTGAGTGACTGAAATTTCCTCTAAATCTTTAATGAGCCGGAAAGCTTCTCCAAAGAAAGAGAAGTTGCCAAATCTAGAGGGCTTACGTGGATCAATTAACTCGCTTTCAATGTGAAGAAAAAAAGGACGCTGATTGTAAACACAGTTCAACAGGCTTAACAGAGTGCCAGGCTCACTATATCAAATATATGCTTTGTATGCCTTGTTAAATTAAAATAAACCTGTTGTGCTTGTGCCCTAATACAAATTACAAAATAAAAAAAATAATAGAAAAAATCTGTAGAATTCAAAATCATTCACAACTTCACAGTTATTTTTTTCCTGCACGTTTGATATATGGTGGCAAAATGGCATTTAGCATATGTATTGTATATTTTCGTTAATGCTGTTATATAGTATTATACATGTTTTACATTAATTATTTTTTACCATTGTTGCCTATGTACAAAAGTTAAAAAAAAAAAAAT
>JAUCMT010000154.1:5192504-5208917 GCA_032357475.1 Enteromius thamalakanensis | reverse complement strand
ATTTTTATTCAAAATAAATGATTTTATAATTTTTCTTTGTGTTATTTGAAATTATAAAAGGGGCTAAGAGGGGGTCTCGCCCAGGGAGTAATTCAATGTAGAACCGCTGCATGCAAGTGTCCGCATAACAGTCTCCAAAAAATGGCACGATTTTGCAAGCACTGCCATAGCTATAACGTTTGTGCAAACTCATCTTTCTTCAAATATACGCCAGCTGATGTGCTTTAGGGTAGTAATTAAAAAAACTAACAACCATTAGTTTATGGAAACTTTATTAATGAAAACACATCTATTCACTGGGCGTAGGCTATAACAACTTACTTATTTTATGTGTAAAAATTAAGTAAAGTAAAAATGTAAATTTAATACTAAATCAGATTTGATATTAAATGCTCATTTAAAATGGTCTATGTGTAGATTGTGGAATAATGGTTCCTATTAAAATATTTTTAATCTCAGTTCATAACTGATTCATGTGCTTGATCAGGGCTACAACTGAACTGTCTGGATGTTCTCTGTACTGTAATATCTGGTGATAAGTTGAAACTAGATTTTCACATTTTCTGAAGAAATCAGGGGTGTTCATCACTGAGGTGTTACTAAGTTGTTTTGCTGTCAACTCCAAGGCTTGAAGACAGGGTTGCTGTGTCAATTCGTGAGGTCCCATCAGTTGGGACATAAAGAATGTTGAGAACCAGCTCATATGCTGTTGATACAAAAAGAACCAATCAGCTGCTTGAACAGGGTTTCTCAAATCTTACCCTGGAGGTCCAGTGTACTGCAGAGTTTAGCTCTAACCCTAATCATAGAATGATATTGCATTCATTAGACTAAACTGAAACCACACTGTACTGACTTGAACTAAGTCATGTAAAGAAGTCGTGTTAGCGCTGCTTCACAGCAGAATTTGGATTTTTAATTATTTAAATATAAGATTTCCATTGAAATGCAATACATGGCAATTAAATAACATTGGCCTAGTTTCAAAGAAAGGGCTTTATACTAAGCCAGGATTAGGCCATACATAAATTAAGACATTTAAGTAATTTTTATAAACATGTCTTATACTGGTGTCTATTTTGAGACAAATACACTGATGTATTTTAATGTCAATCAGTGTATGTTTCTTCCAGTTGAAATAACTCAGGCTTTCATTTTATTCTAGGACTAAGCAGTCTATGAAACCGGGTATTAGTGTATTAAAATAAGTAAATATTTAATATTCAAGAACAGTGAATAAATACTGATCACTCTAACTGTACATGTTGTTTTATTAGATTTTTTTTTAATTTATGTGTTTTTTTTGTTGTTTTTGTTTTTTAACCTGCCGTGCACAAGTGTTACTGGCCAACAAAAACTGCAAAGTTCACCATTTAAATTGGTTTTAACAGCCTCTATGAGCTCATTTATTCATGTGTGTTCTCAGTCTAAAAATTATTCACGTGTGTTCTCAGTCTAAAAAATATAAACGACTCTAAATGTCAACGTCATGTCGAAAGGATAAAGTCTGTCAGGTAAAACATACGCTCGCGGATGTAATCCAATCAGTGGGCCATTTTATTCATTCCATCGCTTATGGTAGGAATGATTTTAGTAATGGCTTTCCCACAAATGTTATTTTTCTTTCCTTCATCTTGATTTTTCTACTTTACATCCAACAGAGAGCGAAATAAGAGTGCGGCAGCTGGACTGGATGGCAGATGATTTGTGCACAGGTAAGAATTATAGGTGAATCTGGTGTGAGATGCTAATTGGTGTGGTTTAGAGCCAGATTTGAGATCGAAACACGGCCAGTTACACAGATTACAGCTGCGTAGTCTCCTCACCTCCTGTTGAATCCATTTGTAAGTGAGAAGTAGTGTCTATCTGAGGGCAGCTGATACAGAATAATGCACAGGGCTTCCTCACACTCATAATACCGTTGATGCTGACTTGTGAAATAGGTTTATGTAAGTCAACGTGTGGCTGTCATCTCATTTCCCTTCACATTTCAACTCTCCCCAGACGCTGATTTGGAGTTCTGCTGGACTGACGCAGAAATAGCGGACTTACATGATAATACCACTTTTGTGATCGCGGCAGATGGTAAATTTGCAGAGAGTGCTTTCCATAATTATACAATGAATTCATTGCCTTAAAAACTGCCACAGACTGAAGAGACTATTAACATAATGAGTGAATAGATGAAGGCGCTCACAGTGAGCATGATGAAAGCCTGAATTACATTAATTTGTTATTTGTTAAGGATGCTTTTCTGCTTCTCTTTCAGTGTGTTATGATGATGATCTTACGGATGCTCTGTTCAAAACATTATACAGACTTGCGAGCAACATGCAGCACTCCAGCACAACCTACATCTCCATAGAAAAGAGGTCAGAACGGCCTATTACCAGCCTCACTAAGACATTCAGGTCACATATGCTTGTAGCTTATTTATTAGCATTTACATTCATTGTTTCAGTTTTACTGTCAACGGTAATTCTTTGCATTTAAATAATAGTGTAATAAATGTACATGTAAAATATTAGTACATAAATCAAATATTTTAAAGTTAAAACAATCAGTTTATATAACCACCTTCAGTTAATTTTGCTCAGTTTGTGGTGTAAAAATGTTGCATTAGCAATTATAGAAAAAAGGAATAGCTCATCCAGAAATGAAAGTTGTCATCATTTACTCATACTCAAGTATTTCCAAACTTAAATGAAGATGTTTTGAAAATAAATGGCTGTTTTGGGTCACCATACTATTCCATACTATTTTTTTTCCTGCTATGGTAGTCAATGGTGAACCAAAACAGCCTGGTTACAAACTTTCTTCAAAACTTCTTCCTTTGTGTTTTCCTTGTGAATTGTAATTTTGGGTGAACTGGACATGGACAGGTCAAAGTGTCTGTATGTACTTTATCTTGCTATCCTCGCTTTTGTTAATAAACCTGCATCGACTAGTTATAAAACTATAATAAAATATTAGCTTTGTTAGATTTTGTTTTATTATTATTATTAAAGTACATCATAAAATAAATACCTTTGTATATACTAGGAAAAAAACACAGCTATTGTATGTTTTGCCTGAAAAAATAAAAATAAATAAAAAATAAAATAATTTGTAAATATAAAAACTAATAAATATATTTTAGGAAAAACAATCAAAATGCTTTTTTTTTTTTACATAAATTAAATAAAAGTAAAATTAGTACATAACACTGACATAATATAATTAAATATGAATTAATTAATTACAATTACATTTAAATTCATTCAAATAAAATTATTAGCAAATAAATACTAAAATAAATTAATGCACATTGTTTTAATATAATGAATTCATTTAAAATAATGGCTTTGACCTTTTGGTTGATGGTTTCTGTATTTCCTGCAGATTCAACTTTACACTGAGACACATGGACGTGTCCTGTGAAGCTTATGATCACTTCCGCCACTGCCTAGACCAGTTACAGCAGATGACAGATGGAAAGATGAATTTCATGGTACAGCCTGTGAAGTGCTCCTTTCCTCAGTTCTTTCAGTATGAAAGAGCGGAACAGCTGGTGAGGACCACTTGTCTGTGTTTATTTACTTATTAATCATTATTATTCAATTGTTTCTTTAAATATGCATCACATACCGTAGTAAATGATATTGTTAGCTTGTTCTGATCCCCTCAAGCGTGATCGTCTTACTGTCTTTAGGGGGAGCTGTTTGTTCATGTGTTCTGATTAACAGCGTTAAACACATGTTATGTATTCTCTCCCCTGCAGGAACTTTGGAAAGTGACGGCAGAAAGACTTTAATATATAGCACCAAAGGTTTTTGTTTCCTTGTAACACCAGGATTTATAATGTTTGCAGAATAAGTCTGTCTTTGTAATTCCTATTTAATTTAAATATAAGATTCAAAGTCCCTAGTTTAATTTATTTATTAAAAGCTTTAATAAAAAAAGCAAAGGCTTATCAGTGAAGGCTTTTTCACTTTTCATGCTAATGTATGTTTTACTGTGACCTGCTTTAATTTTTCTAGCGTTAGAATTTGTCGCACGTTTTTTCAGAGGATCATTGGATCACTGTTTTATGAAATTTTGAACACAAACACAGAATGTATTGTAATTGGGGTAGTATGTTGATACCTACCTAAGAGCATCCATCAGTAGATCTGTAGATCTTTGAGGATCTGTTTATTGCCATTAAATGAATTATGCTTGAGCTGACATATCGGTGGATATATATTTTCTTAACTACTAAAATGGTTTGGTAAAAATATGCAGCAACACAGAGGTGAAGCGGGTAAATGACGCGTTTCCTTCTCTAAACGCTAGAGTTCAAGAGTTGAGATAGGAACATGCTAAAGTAGATGATTACAAAATCTTTGGTCTGACCGCTATTTTTTGTTTAGATTGATTGTTCATGAAGCTATTCAATGTATTAAGGAAACTAGAATGTGAAACTGGTGTGTGGTCGAAGGTTTCAAAGCGCAGATGGAAGGTAGAGAGCCTGAAAACAATCATTTAAATAAATATATTTAAAAAATTAAATGTGGTTAAACTTGTTGCAACTTTTTATTTTGCCTTTAAAACATATTTTCCCCAACTAATTAAATACATTTTTGCATTTAAATGCATGTTACAACAGTCTTTGTAATACTGTTGTGTCTATCCTGACTGTAACACTCTTTTAATTGAATGAATCATTCCCCGTTCACTTTCATCCCCTACCTACCTCTGAGATGGACAGAAATACAAACCAATAGCATTCGAGTGAGGGCTGTTCAGAAGCTTTTAATTGGTTGTACATACTAAACAACCATGAATGTAAACAAAATGAGAAATCGGTTATTATTTTTAAACCTTTTTAAAATAATTTCAAATAAAAGGTGTTATTTCTGCTAAACCAACCCAAAACTCAAGCAGCATGCATTAAAAAGAAAATAAATAGGCTACACAAAATGCATAACATTTCTAGCATAAATTAAATGTAGGAAATTTTAAGAAAATAAATCATGCACATGAAAAACATACTATAGTAATTTATAGTAAATACTACAGTGTTTTTTAACCATACTATTAATGTGTATTATACTTTATAGTAGGGCTGTGCAATTAATCGCAATTCATTTATTTAGATTTTTATTCAGAATCTTTTATTCAGAAACGGCACAAAGAAATTACCTACGCAATTACCTATCATATGTGCACAGATATAATGCATGCGCACATTGTCAGTAAATGTTATTTCATTCATTGTGAAATGTTTTGTTATGCACTTCTTATGCACTGAATAGGTTTAGCAAAAACAGACAAAATCCCAAATAAAATCGTAATCGCAATATTAGTTAAAAAAAAATTGCAATAAGATTATTTTGTCCATATTGCGCAGCCCTACACTCTTAAAAATAAAGCTGCTTTATGAAGCCATATAAGAATCCTTTTTGGCTAAAAGTTTTTTTTTAATTTTTTTTTTTTATCTAGAACCTTTAACATCTGAAGAACCTTCCTTAGAGAACCTTCGACTGAAAGGTTCTTTGTGGAATACAAACGGTCCTTCTATGGCATTTGTGTGAAGGTGTAGGTGTGAATACACCCTAAGTCTGGCATTTTATCTTTACATTGAATTTTGAGCTGGCTTAGCTGTGTAAAGATGCCTATATTGTTTTCATCTCAAGGACTTGAAAGTCTGGTAGTGTGTGATCATTATTCATTTAGTGAATAAATTCATCCAGTTTTTCCTCTGTAGCTATTTACAAAGTGCGTGTACTGTATATGATCCCTGTACAGATTTCACTCCTAAATTGCATAGAAAACCCCAGCAATGGCTTTACACCCAATCTGAAAGATCGAGGGACAGGTATATCTCAAGCTGAAAAGACCCCAGTTACAAGGCAACCCATATCAGTTAACCACTATTCATGTATCTGTGACATTTCTACAGCCTTCCTACAGGTTACAGCAAAACAACTTCAAGCTTCAAAGATCTGTGAATTTAAAAACCATGAACTCCTACTTTCTACTCTTGACAACTAAATCCATCACTTTCGAATCACTATGCCTTTGTAGTACATTTGCCTCTTTAAAAAACGATTTTGGTTACTGAATTCAGACTCTCTTCACAGTCCGGCTACCCACCCGCTGTCACGGTGTGAGCCGCTGAGAGAATGATGTCATTGAATGAGCCATGTCTGGTCCGCCCCCTCCACGGCATCCTGTCCTTTATCCACACAGTCTAAATGTGTGAATTAGCACCCCGTCAGAGGCAGCACTCCGTCTCCGGGCCTCATGCGTAGTGTCAGTCCAGCTGGACAAATCCTCTATCCGATTATTGTGCAATCAAGCTTCTGGCTAAATTCCCAAAGCATCTCTGATGGAGATTAACTTTGGCTACACTCGTACCTTACCAACCTGAAAGAGGGCCTAAAATTCACCCCTTTAAACAATGCTGGTATAGAACGGAAAATATTTTCACGTTTGTGATTGCCCTAATCTCTCATCCCGAGTAAATTGCAGAGTATCCCGAATGTGGTGTGGATCGCTCACCAGATAACCCTGGAAAGATGCAGATTGTTTGCGCCCTCACGCTCGGTGCTAAACCTGAGTTGATTTACACAGATAATCCCGCCGTGGCTGCTGTCTCGTGCGCAGAGGGAAACTACACTGAATAACAGCTGTGTGGGCAAATTTACACATCGACTCGGGCTTTGTTGACTGTCTGTGCGAACACATTGTTAATGGCCACATGTTGCAGATTACTGCATAATCTGTGTGTAGACATATCAGGGTTACTTGGAGACTTTTTAGTATTCATGTGTCAGATCTCACTGTAATGTTAGATCTCTGTGCTGTCTTTTATCCTCTCGTACTAAAAATAGACACAGTCTAACTATTTTTGTGTCTGATTATTTGCCTTTTTAAAGGGACAGTACAGCTAAAAATGAAATTCTGTCATCCCATCTTTCATCAGGCATTCAAACCAGAATGACTTTTTCTTCTGTGGAACACAAAAGAAGGTTTTTTTTTTTAAATGCAGGTCACTGAATAGTTTCCTTTATACTTACACAGGGCAAACTCTTCGGTTGGCAATATTTAAAAAAATTTTTTTTTTTATTTTTAATCATACAAAGGAAGTGAATGGGAACCAAAACAGTTTGGTTACCAACATTCTTCCAAATATCTTCTTTTGTCTTCCACAGTAGAAAGTCGCAAACGTTTGGCATTGACATGAGGATAAATAAATGATATTTTCATTTTTGGTTTTGTTTCTGTCCTTTTAAAAGATTTTAATACAATGAATCACTTCCAATTTTGCAATAATAATAATGTTAAGGGCATATATGTGATGAATTTGCTATGCAGCTTCCAAAGTCCCAAAACTCTATCAAACTTGCACTATCATAAATAAACATGATTGCAAACTATATTTGCATGGAAACACAAGCTGTTCCACTGGAGCAGATGTAACTGACAAAGCAGCAGAGCCAAAAGCAATCCAGTCCAAACTTACCAGAGTGCAGAACCTCTCCGGTGGATTCCCACATGTGATATCGGGAGGCTCCACTCTAATCTGCATGTACTCCTTCATGGACATGGGTTTGGGCTGGCAAGCATAATATTCCCATGTTGGTCCATCGTCTGTGCTGACCAGCGACTTACAGATATCGTACTGGCCAAGAGTCAGAATAATGCACTGTAAGAGCAGGAATGCCTGTGAGAGCATGGCACTGGATGGGTCCATGGGCATGAGATAAAGGCAAGGGGTGCCACAGCTATTAGGTGTATCAGCATGGAAGTTATTTAGATATTTCCAATATCCATCATGGTGCCAAAAGGGCAAAGTCTGGTCCTCTGTGGAAAACTGTGTGCGAGTTAATGTAAAATGTGTTCCCGCTGAAATGTGATTTTTTTTTTTTTTTTTTTAAATCTGTTTTGACATCTTCAAAATTCAATGTTCAATTTCTATACGGGGCACCTAACTTCAAGTCCAGGGATGAATGTCACTTCAGTTCAGAGACAGGAAGTGCATTCAGTGATTCATGCACAATCAGAACATGCCTGGAGTCAGAGTCCAGTCTAAGATTCATGTGTGATGAGAATAGCTGTTTCATTTCTGATGGGTTTTCTAGGAAATAGAGGAAAAAACAAAATGGAAATAAGCAACATATATTTCACACGGCTACATAACATACAGTAAAATATATTTTAAAAGACAATGCATGCAATTGCATCGTACTTTAAAAAGAAAATGTACATTTAGCAAGAAAAAATGTATACTATTTTGCCAAAATGATGACTTTTATTTAAAAAAGTATGGAATGCCTTGTGTTTTAGATCAAATGTTATGTTATTTAAGGTTTATTGCCTTTTTTATATCATGTGCTGCTCTGATAGTGTTTTAAGTTTTTACTTGTCACATTTTCTTGAGATACAGCCTAGGTTATCTGTTATTATATTGTACAGCTGTTTGTATTGTACATTTTACGCCAAAATTTCGGTTATTTTTGTGATAATGTAGCGAACTTTTAATGCAGTGCTTCGAGAACCTGCCACTTTCTCCAAGCGTCTTCCTTATGCACTAGGCTATAACTTTTACTCGATTACGGAGTAGAAATCTTTTTAAGATCTTTTTTTGTACACGGTTAAGTAGGTCATCCGAAAGGGACAAGCTCCCAAAGAATGGGAATAAATAAATTATGATATAACATGAAATGCGCGCAACATTGCGATATTGCAAATGAATAACTAAAGAAATGAGCAAATAAATTGTTAGAAAACTGAGCGAGCAAGTTTAGTTAAAAGCACTTTCCCCAAAACATTTTAAGACACTATAACCTATTTCTCATAAGCTAAAGTTACGTGAATTTATCAAAGAACATCTTCTGAAATGCTGGCCATGTTCAGAGCGCGTATAAAGAGGCTGAGAATATTCCATGACCAGAAATATTTAGACTAAGTAAGTAGCACACTTGAGTAACCTTACCTTGGTTCCAGAGATCAGCACCTTTTGCTGTTCCCAGATGAATTTCTTCTGTATAAACTCTCTCTCTCTCTCAGTCAGTTCCCTGCCATATCACTTGAGATGGATGAGAAACACATGCACACGTTACTCCTCTCCGTAGATCACAGCAGACGCTTGCTCCTTCGTGCTTTCTTCGGCTGCCGCGTAGTTTGTTGGAAAGCATTCTAGATTGATGCCCTACATCCAGACCGCTCCGAAGCGAATCAAGTATTGTCTGAAAAACGTGCATTTAAAGTTTCTGTCCCTGCCTTCATTGATGCCTCTGTCCTGTGCGCTCAAGGACAGACTTCAGAGTACTACACCTCCCATTCCCATCCTGTCTTATTCCATCCGCGCTCCTGCTCCATTCACTCTGTTCCTATCTATCCGCGCATCGCGATATCTGACTTTCATTTGTCTTTCGCAGACCCCGATGAAAACACTTTTGGCAGCTGTAAACTGCCTGCCTTGTCTGGTCTAACTAGTGTGGAGTAGAAGTTTATCTACGGGGCTGAAGAGCTGAACCGTCCCAGCAGCAGATGAAGCAGTCCGCCTGCTTAAAGAGACAGATCAGAGGCTGAGGATTTCCAGTCTCCTCTCACAGCGTACTACATGCTTAACAAACCAAACCCTTACAGCAGATAGCCTAGATTCTGTATGATTGATGTAAACCTGTGATATCTTGTTTAAATATACTCGAATAATTAATAGCACATAAAAAAAAATACCAAAAGCTTAATACGCTACAATAATTGTGGCATATTTGGCGGAGGTAAAAACAATGGACAGAAAACTTACATTTAAATAAAATAAAATAAATTATTATTTAACTTAAAATTAAGTAAAACTTAAATAAATTAATAAAACGTTCTCTTTTATGTTATTTTTAAGTAAATGTTCAGTAAAAAAAAAGGATATGTGTGGTGAAAAGGAGGTGAAATTGAATTTTATATGAGGTGTACAATTTTAAGGTGAGCAATAAATATTACAAACAAATACACAAACAACCGCATTGCAAGTAACATGTTGCACTTTTAACCTAAATAACTTTTATTTAAGTCTTCAAATAGGTAGTGTTGTGTCGTTTAATGGCGCTGTTTATGGTAGCTGTCCAAGCACGACGCCATACACAGCCATAGCCTACTCTCCGTGACGCAGAACGTTTTTGCTTATGACCGAGTAGCAGAAAATATAAACTTCTCCTTTCCAAAACTTAGCTTTCGTCATTTGAGCAATTTTCTTATAATTAAGATTTTTATTAAACAACGAAACATGTTTATGGCAATAATTTTGCTTGTGTTAGACTGCAATTAATACAAATACAAAAGTGAACGATCGCGACCGCGTTAGAAACTACATATCCCATCATCCCTTTAGCGCCAGTGACGTCACTCGTGCGCCAGTGCTCGCAGACGCAGCAGACATGGCGGACGTTATGAATGTTGGAGTGAATTTAGAAGCGTTTTCTCAAGCGATTAATGCCATCCAGGCTCTTCGATCGAGTGTCACTAGGGTGTTCGATTCTCTTAAAGATGGGATGAAAAATAAGGAGACCCTTGAAGGGCGGGAGAAAGTATTTATAACTGAATTCCAAGATAACTTGCAGTCAGTCAATCGCGATTTAAAGTGAGTTAACGTTAATTGTCTGAACATTCAATAACCGTGTGAAATATTATAAAATTAAGTATTATTGTAATAAACCATGGTAACAAGGTACTTCCTACTGCTATCGGCATGAAAATCGATTAAGGATTGATTTTAATGTATCAGGGTGTGTTTTTATTAACGTTACTGATATATTTTTAATTATGGCTCAGTAAATCAAAATATCTTGATTTTAGCGCTGCTTTGGCAACCATAGTTAAAAAGATGTAATCATATATATGACATTGGTTTTATTTATTATATAAAAAAACACCGTCCCAGCCTGACTTGTTTTTGTTTCTGCAGTGAATTGGAGCGTCTCAGTACTTTGGTTGGCAGGCCATCAGAGAGTCACCCCTTACACAACAGTGGACTACTCAGTTTAGACCCGGTTCAGGACAAAACACCTCTCTACAGCCAGCTGCTCCAGGCTTACAAATGGTCCAATAAAGTAAGTTGTCAGCATTTTGCTGATTCCCATTGCATTATAGCCTTTATATGCAACACATACAGGAGATTTAAAGGTAATGGAATGAAATTTAAATGACGAATGAGGTAACTGGTCTATTCAGACTTGAGCCATATGTCACTCCAGAAATATGTTCAATACGGAATAAAGGGTCACCTTGATGTGGTCCAGGGTTTCCACAGTCTTAGATGATGTTGAAAGATTTTTTTCCCCCCCAGACCTTAAAAAAGGTGTATGTATTGTTCAAAATACATATAGAAATATTTTCTTTTAAATGTTTAAGATGTCTCTATGCCCATCAGGTCTGCATTTATTTGATAAAAATGTAGTAAAAAAACAGTAAGGTTGTGAAATAATACATTTTAAAATAACTGCTTTCTATTTAAATGTGTGTGTATATATATATAAAAAAAAATGTCATTTAAAATGCGTTCTGCTAAACTTTCTTGATCTACTTAAAAAGTTAACTACTGTATTATGTGTCTTTGCTGTTCTTCACTATCGATCAATTTAATGCATCCTTGCAGAATAAAAATATATTTAAAATAAATAATATTAAAATTTAGTTTATTAAAATATAAAAGACAGAAAAGTTTTTTTCCTTCTACATAAAACTGAGTTTGCCCGTTTGGGAAGAACTAAAACACTAGGCAGAAAATATATCCATTTAGAAGAAAGGCTATGATTGGGGGATTTATCTTCTGATTACATGCCAACAAAATAAAATGTTTTCAGGATCAATAACCAGTTGGAAAACATTGCAGACTTTCAAATGAATCAAAAAGAGCAGAAATCATATTCATGATTAAAATATGGCTTATCAGTCCTATTCTTTGGTATGTAATTAGATTCATATTGTATTTTTTGTGTGTGTGTTCTACACTAGGTCTGTGCGAAAAAGAAACCAATCATAATTTTCTTAAACAATATTGCGATGGAAGTCAAGCCTATATTCCTCACCAGTAACCATAGCAACTGTGACTGAAGTAATATCAAAGATGGTGATGTCCACAAAACTGAAAGTTTTTACACTGTTTGACAAGACAAGAGTCCAATTTAGCTGCGAGTTCTTTCTTTAAATCTTCATTAACCGACTACAGCTTTTAAATTTGTGTGGAATGCGGAGCATTTGAATCGCGCCGTGCGCGCTGAACACAAAACTGACGGGGGAGCGAATACGGTGGAAAACTGACGGGATAAAACTCAGCTTATTTGTCCTTTACTGTAAGTTACCGGAAACACACATGAAAGCACGTAGCACACGATTGAGCCAGTGTTGTGCTGAATTTTGGCTCCCTGCGGAATTATGACTCCCCTTGTTGAAATCAATAGTAATCCTGACCCCTCCCCCACACCTAACACTACTACTAGGGGAGTCATAATCTGACAGGGGTCAAAATTTGGCATTACACTGGCTTTTCTGACAGCATTGTATCTTTACATATTTATTCACTCTGTTTAGGTGCCCTGCGTTGTGATTGGTCTAAATGGTGTACTGCGGGAAGAGGGAGCGTGCAAAAAATCGGGCTGTAAGGCTGTTTACAAATCGCGCATGTTCGCATCGTGATTTAGATACGATTTCAATGAATTGCACAGCCCCATTATACACAGCAATATATTAGCTAAGTGAACAGATTCATAGTAAAGTTAAAAGGTATATTTTGCAACATCGCTTTGGTTTGTCTTCATTTCGTTTTAAAAGATGCTTGACCTCCATTCCCAAATTCCAGACGAACATAAATACAAGACTTTTACGTCATCATGGGCGTCAGACTCCTATCGTCTTGCGTCTAATAATGCTTTAATACTATAATCAAGAGGAAGCAAGTCTGCAGTTTGATGATCTAATTCGCTGCACATCAATGAGACGCATTATAGCTTGTATCTGTGATTTACTTAAAGCAACGTGAGAAGTTTGAAATGTAAAAAAGCCTGCCAAGTCCGTCTGCTTAATTCGACAGAAAATAGAATTGTGTGACTTCTCGCCTAGTAACTCTTCTTTTGTTCCTGAAAGAGCTGTAAAATTACGTTCTCTTTGGATCAAGGTCCTCGAGCGAATCCTCTCAATAGAACGCGCACCACGTCTTGCCAGAAGAGCACACACTTGAGATTCAATAGATGTGGGTGTTCTCACAGCAGAACCAACATTTGCTCAATATCCATTACGCCTGAGTGCTTTGACTTCTTTTGATCTTGAGTAGGTCTTCTGTCCTAAGTGTTATTGAACAAGATTTGCTATTCTTACTGTAAATGCAATTTCACAGGATGCCTGTGCTCTGTTCTTGAGTTCTTTGATGCTTCGCCCTTAGGTGATGCAGGTAGCATTATGATAGACCAGGAGACACGCTCTGTATTTCTTTCTTTCTTTTTTTTGGAAACACAGCACAAAGCAGTGGTTTGATTCTTAATTTGAGGCTTAAGTAATGGGTTATTAAAGGGTGAAGAGTGTTTTGCAGTAGCAGATCACCTGTTCAGGTTTCCTGCATGAATTGGTGAATGTGTGGCAGTTTTTTTGCTGGGGTTAAAGTGCTTAATCAATAGCAGCTACTCCTCATTGCTCTCTGCACACTGTTTGTTTAATAGTAGGTGTACGCAGGTCAGCTTCCTCAAGCAAAATCAAATCTTTTAGCTTTGCTGTTGCACAGAAAAGCTCTTGAAACATCACTGGTAGGTGTCTTTTTAAGTCATTCAATAAATAAACTTTTTTTGTGTGGTCATATTGAATTGTTTTGAAATGTTTCATGCCTCTTCTTGCCCAGAGGTGCTTTATTGACACTTGTTAAATTTTTTTACAGTTTAGTGGTTGTGCATCTTTTTCTGTTCTATTTTTATATTAATATTTTCAATTGTAATTGCATGATATTGGCTATTTATTTCTTAATAATTTTATTATTAGCACTATATTTGCATTGTAAAATTTGTATATTAGTGCTGGGCAGCCATTAGTTGCAAGGAATGTTTGTGTATATATTTAGGAAAACTATTTTATGTTTATAAATTAAATATATTAATATATAAAGTAAATTGTATGTAAAAAATATACACAAAAATACATATAAATATTTTCTAAATATGTACTGTATGTGTGTCTTTTATATATACTTAATAAATACAGAGTACACACACATAATGTTCACAAAAACTTTTATTTTGGATGTGATTAATCCTTTTCCAGCAAAGTAAATTTATTTAACATTTTATGTTTTATTTGTTTTGGTTTTTAATTTAAAATTTAGTATACTTATATAGGCTAAAAATATATAACAAAAACACAGAAAAACCCCCAAATAAAAAAATTCTAATGAAAACTGAAAAATAAAAAAAGAATACTAATTAAAACATAATAATATCTCTATTATGTTTAAATGACACTGCCTGTAACTTTTGCTTTTTTTTTTGTTTCAATTCAGTTTGTTGCCACTAGTGGTTTAGAAATGGCCTGCTTTACCTTTAATGGTTGTGAAAACAAAACATTTTAATTTAGATTAATGATGACTGATGAAATGCATAATACAACCTAGGAGTCAAGTCACATTTATTGTTAGAGCTTCATACAGTATAAACTGTTTCAAAGCAGCTTTACGGTAATAAACAGAAAAAATCATACATAAACAGTTTGAATCAATGGTGCATACTTCATCAGTTGCGAGTAGACTTTATTTAAGAAGGTAAATTGGCTTAAATTCAGTTTCATGTTGACTTTTGAGGTCAAAGCTGTTTCCCCCCAGTCTGAAAAACTTAACTAAATGTCCGTGTTGTACTGGTCTCATTAAAGTGAAGCAGTACAGCATCAGGACGGTTTGTGAGCTTCTTCTGCACTCTGTGTGGTAGGCCAGATGTTTTCCCACACTCTGAGCATTACAGCAGGATTAGGTGTGTCTGGGCTGGACGGGGTGCAGGCAGAAACGGGCGTGATGCCAAAGCATGCTTCTCTTCAGAAGTATTGATGCTTCTGCGCTGTCTGCGCTCCAGCCCCACTGTAAACACGATCGATGCGGAGGCTTCTGCCATGCAAGTAACCCACGATTAATGCACTTGCTGCTTTTAGTATAGCTGTTTTTGGCCATTGTCTCCTTGCCAGTAGACCTGCGGCGTGGATATTAGATATCAGTCGGTATTTAGAATAAGATGTGTTTTTTATTTTAATTTTGGTCATTATGAAACATTAGAAGTTAGACCAGGAATAAGCAACATTTTTTTATTATTGTAGTGGGGCTTAATTATAACTGTTGCAAAACAAAATATATTAAATAGATTTTTCTTTCTTAAAGAAGGACCTCAGAGGAAAAAATTACAAGCATAGTGTCTCCATGTGACGCCAAAATATTTGAGTTGTACTAAATGATGGTGCAGATTTGTTTGTGTGCGAGTAAAGACCATCTAAATATTTTGCTAATTGGAGTTTTAGTGAGTATGTAATCTGTTCAGATTCTGCAGTCTGTTAAAGTTGGTCCAGTTGGATTTGAGAGTGAATAGAGCAAGAGTTAATTAAAGGGAAGCATGTTTAGCCTTTGGCTACTAGCTGTCACTCACCCTCATTATGTTCTGATGTGTTTTGTCTCAAGAATCTCAAGGTCCACTTCTTCCTGAGGCCTTAGGTTTTTTAAGTAAGGAGAATTTCACATTAGAAAATATTAAATATATTACAAAATAAAGCATGGAAGCAAGCTTTTGTCACCAAGTATCGGACAGCATTGTCATTGGTTCATTGCGTCTTAAGTTTACATTCATCATAGGATCTTCCTGACTTTGTTGCAGACTCTTTTAAGATGGTTTAATGACTGTTTAATTGTATTTGATTCATGGTTGTGCTCTGTCAGTACAACAGAGATGTCAGGGTGCACAGAGAGAGACGTTTAAGCACCTGCTTATCCCTGTATCAGTGCACAGTTAAGACATCAAGCTGTTATTCTGTCATCTATAAATACTAGAGCTCCCCTCGTGCCAGCAGACCCGGGGCTGCCAGGAGCATATGAATTATGTGACATCCCAGGCTTTTTTGCAGAAATGTTTCATGATTTTAATCTGTTTGCACAGAGAGTTTGTTTTTGCGTCTCAAAGGGTTAAAACTTGGGTAGAGTGAAAACCCGCCAGCTTTGTTCTGTAAAAATTTTTTTCTTCAAAAAACATTAAAGAAACAGACACATTTAAATGACATTTATTTACCCACCTTCATGACATTTCAATCCCATATTATTATGTTAAAGACAAAAAAGGTGACTTGATATTATGGTGTGTGGAATTAGGGCTGCACGATTTTAAGAAAAAACCTAATTTCGGTTTTTCTGATAAATATTGCGATTGCGATGCGATTTTCGAT
>JAUCMT010000154.1:5180659-5192404 GCA_032357475.1 Enteromius thamalakanensis | reverse complement strand
CATGGACATCTTGGATGACATGGTGGTGAGTAAATTATCAGCAAAAGTTTTTTTGAAAGTGAACTTCTCCTTTAAAGATAGTTCACTCAAAAATGATAATTGTGTCATTATTTACTCATTTACATGTTGTCCCAAACCTGTATTAATTTTTTTCTTGTGCTAAACACAAAATTATTTTATTATAAACGATTTTTATCTTTGCTCATTTTGGCCAAAAAAATCTGCCCTTCTGTATTTTATACTTTGTTACCTTGAAAGGCTTTGTTTTTAATAAAAAAGGCAAATTAGTCTGTCTGTCCTGCTCAAGCTACTTGGAAAAAAAGTAAAATCATGGACAAAGAATCATGATAAAATATAATATTTTTGCCACATCGCCCACAACTACCTCTGTAATTTCCAAAATAATCTTAAAAAAAAACAACTTGAAAAAGAATCAGGATAAGAATCGTTAATTGTGATTTTCCCCAGAAAAAAATCCATATCGCCCACCCCTAGGTCTATTTTATGTAATTATTAAAATATTTTTTGTGATTTATGTAAGTGGTCTGGTATGGAAAATTCTCTTTATTTATTTATATATAGATATATATATATATGTAAAATGCTTAGGAAAATTAATTAATTAATTCACTGTAATTAAATTAAAGTGAGGAAAACCTGATTGTTGCATTGTTTATTATGCTTTCTGCCTACCATATTTTTACACTATTTATTAGATTACAAGTAGCAATATGCAAATTGACTTCCCATTTAATGAAGCCAAAGCCTCAGGAAGGAGGAGACCTTGAGATTTCTGGAGCCAAATACATCAGGCAATAAGCGATGGTGAGTGACAGCTAGTAACCAAGGGCCAAACATGTTTCCCTTTAATTGTCTTTCGTATAACATGTGCGCATGCATCATAAATGCGTATGACTGAAGGAAACTTTTTGAGTAAAATGACTTTCACAAGGTCACTTTGCCAGCAGCGTTCTGATTTTCTTCTCCTTAAGTAACCGGCTTGCACAACTGGACAACTAATGAGATCAAAAGATTAAGAAGCAGAAATTAGCCCCACTTGTGTGAAATTTCTAAGGTGGGAATTTTCTTATGTATTAAAGAAAAATCTCTATTCTTAGGACAATGAACCTTTACATAAGCACTCTCTTGAATCAGACAGATTGGATCTAATCTCAAAGAAATTCCACATTTGACTTCGCTCTATAACATGAAGGGAATTCAAATCATATTCAAACAGTTGTGCCAATTTAGACAGAGCTAAGACTCCTGATGAGCTACGGAAACAGTTTATTTCATATTTTATTTCATTCTTGCAATATTATTTTTACTAGAGCTGTCATGATACCAACTTTTCAGTAAAATTTTATAACTTGCATTGCCTTTTGCCGAGTTCAGACGATTTTGACTCCCCGACAGGTTTTGAGAAATCGGGACAAACCCCCGAAACACGCATGTTACAATCACACAATGTGAACTATCAAAGACGTGATCTGAGAGACTCGCTGACGTGTCGACGACCCCCGTGAGATATTTGACATGCTAAATATCTGGACCTGTCGCCATGTGAATGTTTTCTGACTAAATAACATTGGCGATTACTTGCAGCCAATGAGAGAGCCACATCCAGGGCAGCGGAACATTGGGGGAGGAGTTACGAAGGCATAGAGGGTAATTATTCTCGTCCATAATCTTCTTTTCGTTGCAAATGAGCGCACATGCAATTTGTATGGCAAGCTTATTTTGCTTGCTATAATTTTTAATAATAATGCCAGACTCACTTGAGAACTCCGATCCTGCACACGTGACCTCGCGTTGTTTCCATGTCACTTCTTGCGTGTGTTTGGGAGTGAGACAAAGTTATGAGCGATTCTTCCAGTGGTAGAGTCATGCAGTGTGAAGCCCCTATCACCGATCTATCATGCAGTGTGAACGCAGCAGCAACCGAATGCTACCCCAGATAGTCACGCAGTGTGAAAAGATCTGTCACACGATTACTTTGACAATCATTTAGTCTGTATTTGGCATTAGTTAGTTACTATGCACAGAAAACCTAAAATAAATAAATGAAATTAAATAACAAAACATAAAATTTTTTATTTTTTTGGCCCTCATTTTGTTGCAATATGGCATGATTTTCTTTTTTCCAGTGAAACTTAACAGTGTGACTTTATTAGGACCAGCATTTTAAGTTTTTCTTTACTATTTAGAACAATAATTAAATAAACAAAAGAAAATTATGGCACAGTTCAGCCAAAAAATTTAAATTCTGTAATTATTTATTCAACTTATTGCATGATTTAGTTTTTCAGTGAAGCACAGTATTTTGAACTGTATTACTGTTTTTGTAAATATAGAAATAATATGTAGAAATAATGTAGAAATAATGTTTTTGCACAGCGAATGAATTGATAAAGATTTTTTTTAATTATTAAAAAATGTAATAGGATAATTCGGCCATAAATAAAAAAAAATTCATCATTTACTTCCAAACTCCAAAGTTCCAAACTTGCATGATTATTTTTATTTTTTATTTTTCAGGGAAACAATATTAGAAAAAGAAATTGTTAGATATCAGTGAAGTCACTTGAAATACAGAGGAGGAAATTATTTAAAAGATAGTTTTGGGAATGCCTCTCTTGATCTGATTTGTTTTTTATATTTATTTTATTCATGTGAATTATAATTTAAAATATATGTATCATTAAATAAAGTAATTTTGACCTTAAATCCACCTTCATACATTCAGACCATCTGGATTTTAGTAATAGAGTTGCCACTATAAGCTGGGTGTCTAATAGCTATAGCATAAGTCAATCCCTTGTGTTAGAGTTTATATTATGGATATCTATAAATAAACCTACAAGTTTTTTTTTTTTTTTGTCCTCAGACTAATCAAAAGATTGCTGTGAATGTCGCAGAGGCTCGTGGCTTTTCACATCATACAATGTCCTGAAAGCGTGCAGCTGGTTAGGCGCTTTAATCATGTCTTGAACGAAGCTGTCAGAAGAAACAAATGGCAGGCCTCAAACCCAGAGCCCACAATAAGATCAGAGAGCAGCGGACTTGCCATCACAACATGTTTCAGCCCTGCAGTTAATGATGGAGCATGTGTCTGCCAATTGCCGTGCCAGGGAGGACTAATAGCCTGGTCAGTCTTAAAGATCAGCGTGGCGCGAAGGGACGAAAAAGGATGGAAAAGAACGAGAAACAACTAAGAGGGGCCGGAAAAAAAACAGCGACCTTTTGAAAATGCACTGCTCTGAGAAAAATGTTTGATGTGGTAACTTTAGCCAGCTTGGATTCCTTATTAGTTCCAAGACAAGGGAGTGTAAAGTTGAAAGAACAGTGGTCTCTGCTCGCCTCGGCATGCTAATTCCTCATTAAAAGAGCAAGGGACAAGCGAGAACCTTTGATATATATATTTTTCAGTGCTTGCTATTCATATGAGTGAATGTTCATTTAAATTGTTTGTTTGGAAGGCTGTGGGGACTATATCTATTTGTAAAGTTTTGGTTGACGCTAAAATTGGAAGAACTTTGATGATAATGGTACTACTTTGTAGGGTTTAACCTAATTACTATCACTGGTTGTTTCTCGGTTTGTAGACGGTAATATAGAAATATTTGCTCCATTTTCTGAACATTCCAAGCATTTAATATTTTATTCCAATTAATACATGAATTGGAAAAATGTCTATCCTTCAGACTTTGGTACGTAGAAGTAATTTGTTTTGTAAAAGAAACCCACATGCTATGACCATGACATTATTTCTACAGTATTTCTTTTATTAGTATGACAGAATTGTTACCATTTCCATCAATCCTGTTAGCTAAATTCTTTATTTTACAAATGTTTTGTATTTTCCCCCTTTTTTTAAGTACACAGTAAGCACAATGTTTAAGGAAAGGTCAGATTGTATGGGTTTAATTTTTGTCCATAAAAAAAATAAATAAATAAAAAAATAATAATAAAAATCTGTTTGCAACTTTTAAAATCGAGATTCAAATTTTTTTCAATTGATTGGTGTATAAGAAAGAACTTTTTTCATAATCTAACTGTTAATAGTTTTTCACTTCTACATCGCATCACAAAAAGGCCCAAAACTCCTATTTGATTTATGATTAAAGTCTATATTATTTGACTTGTGTGCATCTAAAGTCATATGATTGCTTCAAACTGACATTTCTGTTATTTTACAGATAAAGTTTTGTCGTCAATGACCTCAAACTTGACAAGGGTTTTGGCGCGTTTTGCACCTGAGCGTGGCCATGAATGAGATTTCAGTGCTTTGACTGAAAGTAGATTATCACTGATTAACAGAACTTTGGTCTTTTTCTCACATTGAGCTGTCATATGACTTCAGAAGTCTGCATTTATGGTAGCTCTGTTAAAAAAAACAACAGAATGCAGCAGCATAATTTTATGTTTGCGTGAACTGTTCCTTTAAAATCCGTTTTGATATCACACGTCTCTTTCCTTATTCAATCACTGCCTGTAGAAACTTGTTTAAATCCAAATGGGTTTCCTGCATGGAGTATGTCTGATCTCATTTGCGTTACCCATAACCCTGATTTATGAGAACCAGGCATAGAAAATACCCTAGACCTTGTGATCCCTGGCTGATATTTAAAAATTAATTAACCCCCTGACTGCAGCATAGCTGTCTCTTCCTCTCTCCGCCTGTCAATCTCCCCTTCCCAGTCTGGAGGTGTCTGTTTTCTATCTCTCATTGCATGGGGATTAATATCTTAATTATCGCTTGTGACTAAATATTTTCAATGAGCCCGTAGATTATGCATATGGATATAACGGCCTCTATGTAATATTTTCAGCTGCTGCTGTGTCTTGATTATTCATTTTATCAGTTTCTTAGTTTATTCAAGACACTGATGAGCTGTTCTTATTAGATGCAGCCCTATAGGTTACATATAGATTAAATCGCACTCTATAAGTTGCATTTAGCAAACATTTTTATCCCAAGAAACTAGATTAATGATATTAGCTGACACAATTTTTAGCTTTTAGAAAGCTGATTATAAATTAAATCTTTTTGGTAGAAGTACATTCTCTGTTTTCCCAGTAGTCTACCTCTTAAAAGCTAGCAGAACTGCGTTGAACAAATTGAGGGGATTTATTTTTCCCCCCTCAAGGCTGTGTAAATTTATGGTGGGATTTGATAAAGACGCACTCATACAAACAGTCATTTCATCATTTTTCGGTGCGGAGTTACAAGCGGCGAATGATCAAAGAGAGTTGTTTCAACTTGTATTTAATATTCGTTACATGGTTTTGCCGTTCCCTCCTCTGCTGAAGCGTCTTTGAATAGATATTGGATTTGATGGGCATGTGCAATTAGTTGCATGGAATAATGCAGGGACGTTCGCTTGCATAAGTACTAGTTTTCTAGGTCTGCTTATGGTATTAAATGCAAAAGCATCAGGAGATGCGCTGCGGCACTGAGATCTGGAAGATGGTGGTGGATGTCATGTCCTCATTTAAAAAAGAAAATCTTTAAAAGGTCTTAAAGAATTAAAATTGTTTTCAGGGCACCCTTTGTGAGAAAACTTATCTGTAAGCGTGTATTTGTTCACAGTTGTCTTGAATTACTGTATTACTGTAGTAACATTGTCCCTTTTTATGGCTTCACCTTTTAATAGAATAGTATATTAAAGTACATGATCAATATATTGCTTGCACTAAGCTTATATACAGTAGACACACACACACACAGCGTGGAGGTGAAGTTTTTCAAAAGGTTTCCTTGGAATTCATTTGTGTGTGTTTGAACGGCCTTATTTAAAGCAGAGTATGTAGCATCTGGAATTGGATTATAGCATGATAATGTGGTACAGCACAATGCAATGGTTTTTCTGTGCTTCTGTGATTGTGTCTGCTTCTAGTGAAAGAGGCTGTCTTGTTTTGTTCCATTTGACGGTGACATTGATTGTGTGTGCTTGTCCCGTGCATCCTCTCACAAGTCAGATTCTGACCCCGTGCTTTAATCTTCAACTGCCCCAATGAGACGACACTCTCAGCTGCCTTACAGTATTCTGGGTAATGCCCGTCTTGTCCTCTGAATCTCTCTCTCTCTCTCTCGTACTCATCCTCCGCTGTCCTCCACGTCTTTGGTCCTTTGCCTCAGTGGGTTTTTTTCACCGCCCCTCTTTCTTTCTGAACAAGGCTTCATCTAGTAAATGTTGCTTTGGGTTCCTCTAATTGACAGAAATCCATAGGAGATAATGGGCAGCAAAAACTTGCGATCTTTCTTTCAATATCTTAACATTTTTCAGCCTTTTGACAATAATCAGAGTTTTTTTATTTATTTAATCAAATTAAACATTTAGCAACATTTGCTACCCATTCTACTTTAATCACTAATATTTCTGAGCAAGAAATTATGTATATATTGGAATAATTATTATTATGTTTTTGTAAGCCATTATGTAAAATGTTTTGTAAAGTGTATAATGCATCATAATGTGCACTGTCATGCATTATATCTTGATGTAAAACTTTTTAACCAAATTAACAAACAATAAATCTTGATTTATCGAATCCAAGCTAGGCTTTTGCTTGCATTGTGTACTGTATGTATTTGTGTATATATAAATACACAAATACATTAAATATTTTAAAAAAATATTCACATAGATATAGTGAATATTTAATATCTATAGTTAGATATTTTATATTATATATAAATATTTTTACCATATAGACATGCATGTGTTTGTATTTGTATATAATTATTACATCCGGGTACAACATATTATCTTGACCGCCAGTTCGTTTACAGAGCCGTAGATCACTGACAATTATGCCAATTAATCCCCTAAACAGGTGTTTAATTTGTCAGGACAAGCCATGTAATAAGCGGGATAATGTACATCCAGCAGGTGGTTATCGCAAAATAAAGCGCTTCAGTCTTAATGTACATTATCCCTTACATAATAAATATAAACTGTACACACACACACACATAATGTAAAAAAAAAAAACTTTTTTGCATGCAATTTTAATTTTTTGACAGCACTAATATTTATACTATTTTTAATTAATTGAATTGAGTTTTTATTTGATTTCATATTAACTTTACAATGGTGTTTTAAGCATGATATTAAGTCTGCTTATATTGAACTTTTTAAAACATAAAAAGCGATATTCATTAAAAAAAAAATACATGTAGAAGTGTCACTTCTCTGAGTAATTGATAGTATATTCATTTATTAACGTTTGAATTGCACGTAATTGAATTTAACTTTTATCTTATCACATATAACAAACATTTAGTTGCCCAGTCATAATGAAGTATATTTTGAATTATCTATGAATTACACAATTACCCGGGGCTTATATTCAAACCAAAGGTGATTGATGTGGATGTTTTTAATGCACCAAATCTCTCAAGCCACTTGACATTCAAAGGCGCCTGAGCCATCTTGACAGCATCTTCTATCTCTGTGTTGTTGTTTTTTTTCTTACCTTGTTATGTAGGCTTTTTATTTATTAGCAAGGGCTTTTTATACAGCTGGAGCCCAGCTTCCCACCGTACACGCTGCGCTCGTACAAGATCTGGCCCTTACCAAGTCGGCTCATTAGCTACGAAAAGGAGATTCAGTTAATTAAAATAATTCCCCGTTAACACAGCTGCTTTGGTCAGCCAAATTAAACAGGGGGAGTGCTGCGCCGTCTGCTTCTCACTCAGTGATCGTCGCTCCTCTGCCTCGGGAACATGGCTAATTAGCTCAATAGGAGGAATATTTTAATAGCAATTAATGAGGCACGGCCTATACGAGCTCTAATTTAAGAGCCTGGTTTGTGTGGGGGTGCATGCCGATGAATTCTGAAGCCTGATGAGATCGCTTTTGTTACAATCGGCCCCCTCGCTACCAGCGTGTTGCTCGTTGACTCTTGATTTTCTTGAGATTTCTCAGCAAGCTGACTGTCCAGAGCAGCGGTGCTGGAGAAGATACTTTGAAGGTGCAGTTCGTCAACCAATAAGTTACTCATTTATAAACATAACTGGTTCAAGTTAGCCTTTTGTTTGTTAGCTAGCATTGAAATTTCTGAATAGGCCGTAGAACCAATGGCACCAATGGAAATCAATTTCCCAATGTTTAATTGGGTCATATGATGCAATTTCAAGTTTTCTTTTCTGTTTGGAGTGTTACAAGCTGTTAGATAAGATCCCTAAAGTTGCAAATACTAAAGAGAGATTCTTTATAAGAGTTATGACTTGTCCATTCCCCCCTTAAAACGGCTCCTTTTAACACACCCTCAGTTTTCTACGTCACAGAGTGGGTTTATTTTTGTAACATCGCCCAAATGTCATGTAAAAAGAGAAGACTGAACTATTATTCTCGCTGTAGTGTTGCTGCAGGCGCCATGTTCTGGAGATGCTGTGTTTCATAGCGCCGGGACATGGCATCACGTTATGGTAAGGGGCATCTACCACAAGCTAGAGGTATTCGGCCAATCACATCGCGCTTAATTAGAACAATGAGCTTAGTAACAAATTGACCTGTTTTGAAGGCGGGGTTTAGAGGAGAAACAATAATATACAGTATGTGGAAAACCGAATAAACACATTGCATCACACCGAATACACAATTTTAAGCTGCATCATATCACCCCTTTAACTGCCAAGATGTTGGTTAAGCATGCAGGATGATTTCCGGTCCAGAGTTCTGTTACGTCCATTGACATCTGTCCTTGTGACTTGAATGACACCTGAGCATTCTGGGTAGCGGACACCTTCCACTTGGTTTCATCACATGAGAAGAAGAGCTATTGACAGGCTTCTGTGACTTCAAAGCCACAGATATTACACGCACCATGTTACATTCAACATAGTAAGACAGGAGGCGAGGGGGAGGAGAGGTGGGCAGGAGATGAGGAGGAACACAAGGAAAACGTGATGGAGTACTATATGCAAGCAACTGTGCTTTCTCCCAGAAGAGCAGATTGTTGACAAGATTGGAACTGTGCTTTGGGTAAACAATTCATAAAAGCCCAATTAGGCTGTGATGATTTCGTTTTACATTTTTGCTGTTCTTTGTAAAGCTGCTGAAGATTCTCTGGACACTCATGTTCCGAGTTTCTGAATTCAGGACTTTAATACAGTCAACGTGGGTCTCAAATTTGACCCATTGGCCATAAAACTGAATAAATGTTTGTGTATTATGCGGTAGTACATTTATTAATTTTTTTATTGCTGTTTTGCATTTACAATAGAACTTATGCATCAGAGAAACAAGTCTGTCTTTAACTTTCGTTTTTCTGATCCAGGTATCATCATTGTTGAACAGTAAATAGCTAGTGAAGTGGGCTTACTTATTGCAGTTTTTATCGAAGCAGATGTCATAACAATTTTCAGTAGAAAAGGAAGAGTTTAAAACGAGCAATTCATTCATAATTTTGTACCTTTACCTTCACACTGTAGAAATACAAATGGAAGGCTTGAAGACAAAGAGTGCAGCACTGAAAAGGGGCGGAGCTACATAAATTCTACTGCATAATGAGATTATTTTTGTTAAAATTGTTTATACTGACAGTAACTGTATTTATTTCACAAAGGATTTACATTTCTAAATTATGCTTTAAAAAAAGAGCTTTTGGGGGGGGGAGCATCACTGTTTTTTTTTTGTTTTTTTTTTTTTTAAATCAAGCAGCGCAACTGTGAAAAATGTTTCTTGAGCACCAAATCAGTGTATTAAAAAAAATTCCTGAAGACTGGATTAAATTCAGCTTAAAAATAATGTATTGTACATGTATAAATGTATTAAAAATGTTCAAAGTGTAACATTAAAATACCATGTAAATATATATGAAATTTTCATGTAAATAAAGACCAAAGAAATTTAACTGAATAAGCATGATAAGCTGAATGTGTGTTAGGCCTAATTTGAAATGTGTTTTTCTTTCTTTAGTTGCAGTACCATGCAGGTCTGGCCTCCAGTCTTCTAAACCAGCAGTCACTCAAACGCTCAGCCAATCAGATGGGAACATCTGCCAAAAGAAGACCCAAAGTTCAACCCAGCACACTTGCCCTTCCAACTCAGTGAGTATTATTTCATATTTTCACAGTATCTCATAACCAGGGTTTTTCTCGTGAAACCAGTTTAGTTGTTGTCTAGTAAATGTACCACGTATGGACTTATTTCTCATGTACAACGTAGATGTAGGTTTAAAAAGCCCAACTCAAGGCCTATGTTGATGAAACTTGAAGTCAGCAGCATCCTCTCTATTTGTTCATCTGTGACAGAGTAGAATAGCTCATTGTCTCTGTGGTGTCACTGGGGTCTTAGACCATATGCTTTTAATAATAAAGCACTAAGAGCGAGATTCGGTGAACAGAGAGGAGAAGAGAGCATGGGCTCTGGAGGGAAGATGAAAGACGGATGGAGAACAGAAAATAAGTATGAAGGACTGATAGAAGAGACGAGAGCGGAGCCCAGGTGGTCCGTGCCCCTCTGAAAAGCCCGTTGATGGGATACCACTTCTGTTCCTCCTCGCAAATGTGCTCTTTTTAATCTAATTCTGTTTATTTTCTTTCCAAGGTCCTTCAAAGTGATTGTTCATTTATTTCAAGTTGTAGTGCTCTCCTATGATGCATGTCTGGGTGCTCGTAGCGCTATGTGCTATTCGATGCTGAAGGACGAGAAGAAACAGTCCTTTGCAATTTGTAACGTACCATCTACTCTGTCCAAAATCTTTCCCTTATATAGTGTTAACTAAACACTATATGACATCCGAAATTATATTCACGTTACAATTATGTATTTGAACCCAGATGCAACCAGTTTACATGCAGCAGCACTATTTTTTCAAGTTCTGGAATTCATCAAAAATGCAGCAAGGACATTTATACAAATTGGAAATGAGTGTAAATTTTATTAGTCAACTTGTATTATTAGTTAACGCAATCCCAAGTGTTTCTTGAATAATCAAATAAGTAACTTTGGAGGATTGTACACCGAGGAAAGTTTGGTAAATGATTTACCAATACTCATTTGTCACCTGTAGATGACACATAATCAATAAAACAGACAAACTATTTGAGATTTTGGTCTTTACAAAACGTCACAGTACTGTTTATAAGCTTAAATTCAGCTTTGTTTACGAAAGACGACTCTTATGCTCAACAAGACTGCATTTATTTGATTAGAAATGCAGTAACATTGTGAAATATTATTGCAGTTGATTTCTATGCGAATATATTTTAAAATGCTATTTATTCCAGTCACGACAAAGCTGAATTTTCATTAGCCAATTATCAATTTTTCAGAATTTTTTATTATTATTGTCAAAGTTGAAACAGCTGCCTTGCTAAATCATTTTTGGTGAAATTTGTAATTCTTTTTTTTATTATTTATTGGTAAATAGGTTTTTTTTTTAAATATTGCAAATATTTTTAATGACACTGTTGATCAGCGGAATATATCTTTGCTGAATGGAAAAACTCTTGAACAGTACTGTAAATATAAGTTGCACTTGACTGAAAATAGCTGCCCGTGGCATTTCCAAAATTACTGTGATCCCATGAATTGTTTTTAAACTTTAACTTTTGGTTTATTTTTATTCCAGGTAAGTCTACTAATGTGGAGTTCACTGTTAAGAAAGTAGTAACTAATGGCGCTTTTCCACTGCGTGGTACGACTCGGCTCGGCACGGTACGGGTCAGTTCGGCTCGGTTTGCGCTGCCACTGCAGTTTAGTACCGCCTCTACTGCCGTGACAGCATCCT
>JAUCMT010000154.1:5165221-5180559 GCA_032357475.1 Enteromius thamalakanensis | reverse complement strand
GTGCGGGAGCGCTTTTACTTCATAGACAATAACCTTCATTACGAGCTGTATCGATTTAAACACTTTAATGGTTAAAAGCACTCACCTTTCTTCTTCCGAGTCAGGCGCGTTGGAGCGCTGCGCAGCCTTATGACGTCACACCGGCAGAACAAAATAAAAGTCCTTTTCGCCAAAACTAGGATTTACATTAAAAAAACAAATGTAAATAATAAAGTATACTATGAACTTCATATCTAGCCTTAAATCTAAATGTTAGCAACTATAACTGTTATAAAGTCATGATAAATTATAGAGCATTTGTTTGTTGAAACTGATGTAGAACAGAATCAGAAACTTTATTTAATATTTTTTACTTTATTTAAAAGTCACCATACATAGAAGTATTTGGTAAACGTCTGTTTCTTCAAATTAGAGAACTGAAAATAACTTATATGTAAACGTAAAGAAGTTATAGATCAAAATGAAATTTGTTATTGCAGGGTTTAGATATATTGATTCAATTTAGTAACTAAAACTGTAGACCAGTATCAGAAATATTATTTTATATTTTCATATTTTATTTTATATATATATATATATAATCAGTCTGTCTGGAGTCACATGAAGTGGAAGTGCTGCAGGAGATGAAAGATGCAAGTCTTCTGAATCGGTGAGTTATCACTGTTAGTGATTTGTTTAAAACAGCTCAGGGTATGTAAGGCATCTGTGTAGTACTGTCTAGCACTGACTAATATTATTTTATAACTATATTTTTTACGTAATTCCTTTATTTTTCTAATGTCCCTTTACATGTTTGATGTTAGAGTTGCTTAAAGTATTTGTTTTGAGATTTTACAGTATTAATAACTGTTTTACATTGAAACATAAATTTGACCTCACATACAAATGAGTAAAGTAGGAATCTGTCATTGAAATTTAGCACATGCCTGCAAAAAACTGCATACGGAGAAGTGAACAGTACAAATGTGACCCCAAATAAGCAGCAGCAAACGGACAAATAATTCAGCTGTTTTAGTCCACATTAAACTTTCACACATAACACATAAGTTTAGAGCAGATGAAAGTTTGTTTTTCATGGCAAACCATCAACATTGCTCCGAGTCCCAATGTCCTCAAACTTAACTTTTAAAACCGGATGCATGAAATGGTCGCAAAAAGCGCAAAAAGGTCCGATTTCCACTTTGTACAATTTTTAGTGACAAATATTACTGTTTTAAGCAATGCACAACATGTATATATCTGTAAACAACTCAAAAACTGTTTTTAAAGAGAACTGGATGACGAGGTTGAAAGTGCAGTTGTCTTCTCCAGTCCATGCTGCGGTGACTTTGTAGTTGCTTGTGTAGAGCTCCATAACATTGCTTGTCTGAGGAGAGAGATTGTAGAAGAGGAAGACAAAGAAGCAGTATTACATTTACATTTATTCATTTAGCAGACACTTTTATCCAAAGCGACTTACAGGTGAACATTTGGGAACAGTGCCTTGCTTTTATCCCACAACCTTTGAGTTACAAGTCCAACTCCCAATCCGTATAATATAAACCATGTAGCCTTTATAATCTTTCACTGGCCCCTCAACTTTCCCCTTAATTGAACAAAGACACAGAAGTCAAAGTATTTCATGTGATTTGTGTTTATTCAGAGTGAATCTGTCTGTTTGGGGTGAAAACACAAATAAATGTTGTGGAAAGCGATTAAAAACGTACGTTTTTTTTTCTTTTCCTTTTTTAAAATGGTAGATCTACTTGCATTTTTCTGTAGCTGTTGAATTTCCAACTTCCTCATCTTCAGTTTTATATTTTTTCGATATCAATGGCTTCCATTTGTTTAAGGAGGTAGTGTTTATAAACTCCTTTTATGTTTTCTGGGTTCTGTATCAACATAGATTTAAGTTATTTCATTGAATGCTCTTGAAACAGTTTTCATTTCTTAATACTCACTTTGTCACATGTAGTCCCGGACTGAGAGGGCTCTAGAACCGTGTCAGCATCCTGAAAACACATTCTGATTATTTTATCACACAAGTACACTTTTTAATATTCAGTACAGTATCGCATGGAACCTGTGACTACCTCAGGCCTCCTAGAACATATGGACACAGTCTCCTCATCCTCCTCAACTGATGGGCCGTCTCCCTGTGACCACTGATTAAACTCAGTTACACTCAATAGCTCACATGACTAATGATACTCACAGGCAACATGATGTCTGGTGGATCCATCAAGCACAGAATCTTTTGTCACTATGAAACCAAACATGATAGAAAAAAAAATATATATATATATATATTTTACCAAAATGCATCATTACAGTAGCACAAGTACCTCTAGGTGACATTACTGCTATGATGTACTTAGGCTTACAATGCCTAATGAAGAAGGAAATCAGTTAGTCAGGAAGGAATAATGATTATAATAAAACACACACACCTTTCATATAGTCGCTCCTTATACTAAGTGATTATAGAGCCAAAATGTAAAACGTAACCACTATATGGCGGTGTGGAATGGGTGGAATGGGGGTATGGTCATATGACATTTAAACCCTCATGGTGGTGGAAGAAAGCAAGTGAATAGGTGGCGGGAACACATGGTTCTTACCGCAATTTTGGGATTCATTAAGAACAAATCCATGTATCTTTTATTGTAAATTATTGAAATCATTAAACGAACAAAGCAAGAGATGCATCGGAAGTGGACAATGTTTATTTCCAACATATGAGTCAAGAACAAACAACTCACCTGTTCATAAGTGGATAGGACACTGCTACAGTGATATCAAAATCGATTGACCCATGCTCGACTTTCAGGACTTTTAAACAATGTCGTGCTCGTGCGATTATCTAGACTATCTAAACCTGACTCAAATTAGTAAAATCACATGATGTTAAGATCGGCTCATTTAAGTCAGGTTTTGGACTTTAATCCCTGCTTTTATGGAACAGCCCCTGATCTCTGTTTGCTCAAGGAGTCTGACAACAGCCTGTGCTGCATACAAAAATCTCACTGGATTATTATAATTAATGGAAAAATGAATGTTTAGAATATAAACTGATATTTCCTACTGATACACTTCAGCAACAGACTGACTTTAACTTATTTTAAATAATTTTTAGCTGATGAACAGTACTGTACGTCAGAAAACCAAGCGTAGTAACGATGACTAGTCCGTGGTGTTGTGGCAAAAATAGTCGAATGTTATTACATCATTCATTTCAGTGTTTGTACAACCTTTTGATCACTTTCAAGCTTCACAACCTTTTCCAGTAATTAAAATTCATTAATGTAATGTTATTTTTAGTGAGATGACAGAAATAAACTTGGTTATACTCTTACACTGATGTAACATTACAAATCAAATCACAATTATAAATATAGCTGCAAGCAGCAATTAACGGGGTTCGAGGAAGTCAAGGGTTGACTTTTAGTGATTTCAGTATAAATAACATTGTTGCAACAGAGGAACATATTGCCAAATGGAAGGGTTTTAAAAAACTTGTTTAATGTAAACATGTTGACAAAATGCCTACTGCAAGTTTTCTTTTATAAAACAATTTTTAGGTGTTTGTGTTTGCATAATGTGGCATAATTGCAAAATTGTATTTCTTAATGTCTGTGAAGTGGTTAACTTTGAGAAAATGTGATTTTAAAAGTTATGATAATGATTTTTTATTGTGTACATATGAGTTAATTAGTAAAACATTTGAAGCGTGGTATATTAGAAAGTTGATTGTGTGAATTAGTAATGATATGCTGTCATATTGTGTTTATAATGGACATTTTCAGTAAATTTGTTTGATTTTAATCTTTTTAATTGTAATAGATAACTTATGTGTGAGCCTTATTAATTTTGAATGTTTCATGGTTGTATACAATCATATAAAATATTTGCTCATATATGAGGACTTGTAGGGTTTTTGATACTGTATATTAAGGAGAGATGTAGTTGTGTTTTTACTTGATAATTGTTGACATAGAGTTTTAATAATTGTAGGGCAATGATTTCATTGAGTTTGAATGTTAGGACTAGTTCAGAAAAGTTTTGTTTGATTTCCATTGCATTTTAGAATAAGATTTCTTTGTAATATTGTCATGAACAAGTTAAGTCTGTAATGTTTTAAGTGCAACAGGTCTCAAAACAAATTCATTTAAATATGTAGTGGCTTACAAGAGAGGTGGTCTTTAAAATATCCTTGTTAATCATGTCAGGTATCATCATCATGATATGGGAAGGGTCAATGTTTCTTACAGTGCGTTCACACCACCGCCGACGAGAGCGTAAAAATTCGCCCTGGCCGCCTTGCAAACGACGCTGTACAAAGATTTTTGAATGCTCTGACGCTCTGATGTAGATTGAATGCTTGTATTGTATTTAAAGGGGCCACAAATCAAACACACTTGTAAAACTTGTGCAGATTGACCACAAGGAGGGTATAAGTTAAGCTCATGAAATATATTGAATGTAAAAGTGAGAAATTGACCGATGATAAGAACTTCTTTGTAACTTTAGTTTCATGTTTTCTTTCAGTGGGAAAATGTTGCCTATAAATAGCATTGTGCACGTTCTTATTAAACTCATGTCTTGATGAAGGACAAAGTTGTTGCGATTGAGGTGCTAATAACTAATAGAACAGGGTCGGAACCAAAGTTTACAGGACTGCGTTATCTGGATTCTGCATTCTGACTGGTTGCCGCCGAACCGCGTCATAGCTCATTACCATAAAGTTGACTTGATTTTCAACTCTCCTCGACGATCTCGCCGCCCAAGACGCGCTGCGCCGCTGCTCGCCGCCGGCTCACATTGAAAATGAATGACTTCCGGCCAATTTGACGCTCTCGCCGCCGGCGGTTTGAACGCACGGTTAGACGCAGCTTACAGCTTGTCGTTTGTTGTGTTAACGCCGTTTTCATGGCAACTCTGCTCCCGCTCGTGCAGAGCTCCACGCACGCACACATAAAGAATAAACGGGTGGAATTAAAACGCTACATTAATAATTTACAGTCTCATTCAAATATTATTTACTTTAAAACTAACTGTGTAGTTCAAAAATAACAGCATTAGGTGTTGGTGAACAAATTTAAAATGTCGCTACTGTAGCAAAATAAGTTGGAAATAAACACGTCTCTCCCACGCACACCGGGTGACTACTTTCAAGTTTCGCAGAACTAACAAAATAACTTTTTTATCCTAAAAAACTTTTAATTTTTTTTCTAAATAAGTTCGAGTGAAATCTAACGTTAACCCGAAAGCTCCGGATATCGGCGGGCCGCGGGATGAGTGTTGTCAATCTGGGTTGCCAAGAGACGAGCCGACGACTGATGGTCTCTGCAGCAACTGTAATGGGAGTTACCACATCGCGGCGTTTTTACACCATGTTACTGATTGGCTGACGTCTGGTGAGGGTAGGTTTAGGGGTAGGGTTAGGTCAGGGGGATCATTTTGATTGCATGGTTGAGAAACACCCAGCGGTTAGAAAATGCTTGGTCAACACCTGGCCGACGCTTATTAAATGCTGCCGACGTTTCGACATTGGGCCGTTGTCGGCCGAACATGTGTGAACTGTTAGAGTTCAGACCTTGTCAAAAACTATTTTTAGAAATATGAGCGCTGTTGTGGATTTAAGCATGCGTACACTACACTCTACGATCAAATCTGTGCATACGCACCCAAAAGAGATGATACTCTCTAAGAATAGTTTCACAAAACTGAAGTGGATCCACTGATGTCACATTGACTGTTTTAACAATGTATTTAACACGTTTCTGGATCTGGGATCATTTCAGTTGTATTGCTGTCTATGGAGGGACAGATGGCTCTCCAATATCATTAAAAATATCTTAATTTGTGTTCCGAAGGTCTTCTATGTTTGGAATGACATGAGGGGTGTACTTAATGACAAATTTTTAACTTTGGGGTGAACTAATCCTTTAACATTATTATAACTTTCCAGGAAAGTTCTCTTAACAGAAATACCATGTTAGCTTTTGGCTCCCAGAACATTATTTTGTTAATGTTTTATGTTAGTTTATGGTTTGTATAATTCATTATAACCATTATCAAACGTTCTTCGTAAGTTATATAATAACCACCAGGCAACCTATTATTTAAACTCCATTTAAATAATAAAAAAATGATGAACTAATAAAAACATAGACACAAGATTTCATTACAAAAAGACTTTTATTTACATTCTTAAGAATAAATCAACAGGACAACAGGATATGCTATGTGCGCGCCTGCAAGTTTAAACATTTCGTCGTTGAGACTCGATCACAAGCACTAAAGAAAAGTTAGCAAACAAGTAATGAATGTCAATTGCAAATCTCACGGTTACTGCGAATAGAAAACATCTAGTAATCGGAGTTCGTACATAACGATGACTAGAGATGAAATATAAATACGCTTCTCTCCCTAACAAGAGCTTCAGGCAGATCCTCAAACCGCCATCAAATCGTATCTTTGGATAGAGATGTTAACGCTGATGTCTTTGCTTTAGACGCAATACTTCAATAACATACGATGCAGATGAAATCATTTGGATTTACTAACTCCAATGGAAGACAGGTTTGAAAACACAAACTCAACAGTGGATTCAATGGCAACCTGTGGGCTTCTTTTTGTCTGTAGGTGACCGGTGCAGCCCAATCACTAAATAGTGCAAATGGACACAAATCCAGTGAACCGTATCACATTGTGACTGTTGGTAGAAACGGTTTCTTGTCGACTTAATATGGTTCAACGGCAGCAGTAGCACGGCTAAATGTACCATCAGCCCCTCTTCAAACACTGCTCACTACAGCGTCAGACAAATCATAAATAGGCTTATTTAAAATATACATACACACAAAGAAAAACAACTTTTATAAAGCCTTAATTTTCATAAATCAAAAGGTAGACTTCATCCCAGACGATAACATGCTGTAAGTAGGAGCTACTTTATTTTGCTCACGGTTGGCATCGCAACGTTCATCATCTCAAAAGGTGCTAATAGTAAAGCAGAGCTCTACAATACGTGACCAGCGTCCAATCACCATCTAGTGGCCGAAGTCAGCACTGACAGCGCTTCGTATTACAAAGCCGTTTCACAGATGAAGAAAAAAACTCTTCAATTTCTTTTAGGGCAGATAAATAAGTTAAATATTTCATTCCATATCAAAGAAAACACTGTGTTTGGATGAGGGTCCCGTTATTGCCTCTGCATCTCATCGCTGGTTTTCAATACGCAGTTATGAATTGTTGGGGAGGGTCGAAACAGTGTTGGGTGATATTGACTGAAATAAAGAGCGTGTGATTCTCGGGGGCGGAGAGATCTCGGGGGTTTGTTTGTAAAAGTGCTCTTAAGTGTGTGCGTGTGTGTGTGGATGGCTAGGTGGACGTGACGGTCGTCCCGCTGCCTAGTTTGATGATCATCTGTTGGCAGTCGTGAAGAGTGCGTTTGTCGCCTAGTTTCTCCAGCGTCCGGGCGGCGTCCACCAGCATGCCCACCCTCTGGCCCGGAGCGGACAGGAAGGAAGGGGGCAGGTAGCGGCATGCCAACATCACGGCCTCGGCCTGCTCCCGCTGGCCTGGATGCATCTCACACTCCTCTACGCAAACAAACACAAAGTAAATGTAAGTAAAGTGCAAATTAACAGGAAAACTACTTGCCTATTGGTTGATTACTTTATTGAGGACTGCAACACAATTAGATGACTGGAAATGATGTTGTTACTCAAATAATAAAGCTGTGACCTGCACTTTTTGTTATATAGTAGATATAAGATTATAAATTATATGGAAAATTATGTTTTTATTCAGCAATACTGCTTCTTATTTTTGTGGCAACTGTGACCCAGAATTTTTTAATAAATAGAATATTTATTTGAAATAGAAAAATCTATTTGTAACATTAATAATGTCTTTGCTGGTACGTTTGATTAAATTTATGCATCCATTCTGGATAATAATGAAATCCTACTGACCCTAAAAGTTACACATTTCACGACTGGTATTAGAACTGACTGCAACGTTTGTTTCAACACACTGTTGCTCAAAACAATAATTATTCTGTGATGTAATAAATTCTATTCCAATGAAGACATTTTAAATATAAAAAAATGTGTTGAAAAGCACACACACACACACACTGCATGTTCACCTGTTCTGCTTCCAGGCGTAGCGCGGCGGCGCAGACTGCGATCTAAGAGCTGGTGTGTGCGTGTTGGACTGGCTCCCGCCATCAACCGAGCTGTGGCTTCATGCAGGAACAACTGCAAAAACAGAGCGATTGAGTTACACAGGCAAACACTAAATAATGCCACCTGCACATCGTCACCTAAACCAACAAAATAATAATATGCTTTTGATCTTAAACATGATGTCTGATGTTCATACTTCCTTACAAAACAAGATTAGTGTGCCAGTTTTTTAGTAATCCGCTTTATTTAGACACCCATCAAAATCTAAATAAATTCAACCTTTGCAGAATTTGAATGTAGTATCATTTACACACTTTATCTTACAAATGCAGTTAATATATATATATATATATATACACACAAACATACAGCATATATATATATATATAGGCTGTATGCAATCGTTTGCTCAAACAGATAATTTCTTAGTTCTGTGAACCTGAGACATAACTACGAGAGGGTCAAGCTGTCGGTGTGACTCTCACCCTGCGCATGGCCGGTCTGAAGCTCTGGGCGAGTTTGCGGAGCGAGCTGAGGTCCTGCTGGAAGCCCTGCAGCTCTGCAGGAGACGCGGCAGTCGGGGAGTTCTGCTGAGATGCCACCTGCTGCTCCCGCCACACATTAGTGCGAGTCACCAACAACAGATCACACAGCAGCAACTGCACCAGCTACAACACACACACACATAAATCAGATTTGAGATACTTTACTTGGAGAGCACAGATACCATCTGTGTGTGTGTGTGTGACACATAGCAAAAAACAACATGCTTAAGTAAAGAAGAGTTTAATGTGTTGTTATACAAATGATGTGTTGACATTAGGGCTGTAACGATTCGCGATATGAAACCGAAATCGCGACACTCAGATCCACGATCCTGTGTCGCTGTGTGATAAGGGAGAATCGAGACACACACCGTGACTACCTTTCCAATCATGTGACACCTGCCTGCAAAAGTTGAGCTAGTTGAAGAACACACAAATTAGCTCCTCCGCGAGACAGAACAGTTATAGAGGGAGGGGCGCACCCAGCGCAAGGGCGTTTTTTTGAACGGCTCTTTGAAAGGAATGGATCGCTTTTTTTCTCTCACCCCCTACGGAAAAAAATTGCGATACGAACCGAATCGTGGGTCAAAAATCGTGAAATGAACCGAATCATGGGTTTGGTGTATCGTTACAGCCCTAGTATATATACATATGTATACATATATATTTGGCAGGGGTATGAATAACTTCGGGCCCATACACACACACATATACATACACAATGGGGCAAAAAAGTATTTAGTCAGCCACCAATTTTGCAAGTTCTCCAACTTAAAAAAGATGAGTGAGGCCTGTTATTGTGATCATAGGTATGCCTCAACTATGAGAGACAAAATGAGAAAAAAAATCCAGGAAATCACATTGTAGGTTTTAAAGAATGTATTTGCAAATTATGGTAAAAAATATGTATTTGGTCAATAACCAAAATTTGATCTCAATACTTTTTTATATACCCTTAGTTGGCAATGACAGAAGTCAAATGTTTTCTGTAAGTCTTCACAAGGTGTTCACACACTGTTGCTGGTATTTTGGCCCATACCTCGGTACACAATCTCCTCTAGAGCAGTAATGTTTTGGGGCTGTCGCTGAGCAACACAAATTTCAACTCCCTCCAAAGATTTTCTCTGGGGTTGAGAATCTGGAGACTGACTGGACCACTCCAGGACCTTCTTATGAAGCCACTCCTTCGTTGCCTGGGCGGTGTGTTTGGGATCATTGTCATACTGAAAGACCCAGCCATGTTTCATCTTCAATGAATTTGCTGATGGAAGGAGGTTTTCACTCAAAATCTCATGATACATGGCCCAGTCTAGGGCTGTAGCTATCGAATATTTCAAGTATTCTACTGAAAATTGAATTGATTAATCTAGTAATCGGATAAAACATTTGCTTAATTAAAGAGCAATATTTAATATGCTAGAGAAAATAAGACATGTCTCTTAAAATTAACAACTATTTTTATTTTATTTTATTTTTTTTTTCAAAAAAGAAACCATTTTATTTATTGATATTTATTTAATGTTTAATATTAATATTAGGTAAAATATAATTATACAGTAAGTTCATGGCTGTGCATTTATAAACTCTATTCATTGCAATTAAACTAAAATGACCACACCTGTAGTACGAGCGCATTAGACTTAGGGACATGATTACAAACATTTATTCAGTTCAGTATTCAAACTAAAGTATCAAGTGATCACTTTGACCCCACAGGGTGAGATCCTACGTAAAGCCCCAGATCGAGGGACGTTATCAGTTATCAGTTGTATGTCTTCTATTTTCTAATAATTACTCCCACAGTTGACTTCTTCACACCAAGCTGCTTGCCTATTGCAGATTCAGTATTTCCAGTCTGGTGCAGGTCTACAGTTTTGTTTCTGTTATCATTTGAGAGCTCTTTGGTCTTGGCCATAGTGGAGTTTGGAGTGTGACTGTTTGAGGTTGTGGACAGGTGTCTTTTATACTGATAACGAGTTTAAACAGATGCCATTAATACAGGTAACAAGTGCAGGACAGATGAGCCTCTTAAAGAAGTTTTTACAGGTCTGTGAGCCAGAAATCTTGCTTGTTTGTAGGTGACCAAATACTTATTTTACCAATTCGTTCATAAAAATCCTACAATGTGATTTTTGTTTTTCTCATTTTGTCTCTCATAGTTGAGATACCTCTCTCATCTTTTTAAGTGGGAGAACTTGCACAATTGGTGGCTGTCTAAATACTTTTTTGCCCCACTGTATGTACTTATTAACCTGCAGTTTCAGTATAATGTCTGTACATAAAAAGCCTTCTCCAAATGTCAGAACTGCCATTCTGTTTTTGTTGCACCAGGCTGCTCAGGTCACAAGCAGCTGCTCGAAAGACTCAATCTGATGGATTCTTTTTCATCCATCCACACAAGAAAAACATTAGCAGTACACTAAAGTGAGGTGCTCATGACAAATCTGCTTTTAGGCGACTGAAAGTGGCCTGAAGCTGACTGGCCCATCAGTCTACAATGCACTGTGTATCTTTAATAGCACCATGCTGTTTTTTGGATGCTGGAGGATGTTGAACGGAGCAAGGTGAACGGAGACACCGGCTCTTCTGTCAAACGTCACTGTCCTGATGAATTTGCCGTTTCTAAAAGGAGCGGCGCATGAATTATGCAGCACAACCTTCATGCGCATTTGCTTTTATGTTACCTTTTTACGTGGCGGCGTTCTGGATGCATTCCTGTCCAACAATGATGCTTGCTTAAATGAGTGGACCGACAGTAGAAAGTAAGGCTGTCCTAAAACCAAAAGTTTCTAAATGCATTTTGCTAGATGTTTACAGTGTAAATAAATGATAATGTGATAAATTATTACAGTTGGAACTGGCCTAGATAAGGTGCGCTGACTAATTCGCAAGCAAAGCTATGGCCGGTTTTACTGATTCAACATTTATAATGATAAAAAAAGAAAACGGTCAGAGGCAAAAAGAACCTTCAAACTAATCAAATCAACAAATCAGAGGCTTTATTGATTCCTTTATTCAATCAGTCTGTTATAATCATTCGTACTGCCATTAATGAACCAGCAGGAGTTGCTACAAAACGATTTGTTAAATCTAGCCTGATAATTGCAGCCCAGAGGACAGTCTGAATGATAGCTGGTCCCATCCTGTGCATTCATCGCAATATTAATCCTGCAAACAGAATTACACAGCATTTACTCGTATAATCTGGCTCAGAGGGATCGTGTCTGCGCTTGAACACTTTCCCACCAGCTAAGCAGACGGCAGTTATATGATTTGATAAATACTGCATGTAATCTGTTCATTTTGTGAACCATGTGAATTTCTGGATGAATAAGGTAATGAAATGGCTAATCATTGAGTTTTTACCACATCGTACTATGTATTGAAAGTCACCCCGTCTTAAGACGACCTTTGTTTTTTGCCTCTCGGGGCTTTCTGCTGCTTTTAAAACCTCGGGATATGAGACTGCCGCCCTCCTAGGATCAATGCAGAGTGCTGCTGTCCTTTTAGTGCCTTCTGCTCCCATCGGCCAGACAGGCAAAGCCACAGTTACTGAACCGAGACCAATTCACCAATCCACCCTCATGAGACCTGCAGATTTACTTTACGTGTTACTATAATTAACAGCAGCTACAACATGTCTCCATCCCACTGATTTGCACATTGCATAGATTTCTAGTTTATTGTAAACCGGTTAATTTCAGGACAGCCAAAGTGGGATAACATCTGTTTAAAAATTACATTTGCGAATGCTTTGTTGTAGAAGTGTTTAAAACCTTGCTAGTCTGAGGAGATGGTCTTCCCCGGTAGAGCCTCCCAAAGTCTTTTCCCAGGGTTTCTCCGTATCTCTATCCCAGGGAGTTTTGCCTTTGGCTTGTTCACTGGGTTGTTTGTAATGTGCCATTCTTTGCACGAAGGGTTTTGAATTCTGATTAAGATAACGAAGTGGTGGGATCGTTCATTTTATTCATTTAAGACATACAGTGACGGTCTGAGTTGTGTGCTGTTAATGCTTTATTTAATGATTTTGAGAAATAGAATTGCAGTGAATTCAATTTTAAAGAATTAAATTAATAGAATAGATGGATAAAAGTATAGATGGACAGATATATGAATAGGTAGAATTCTTAGAGATAGATATTTCTTCAGGTTTTGATTGATTGGATGAGTTGATAAATGGATGTAATTCATGTATTTTTTTTATTTTTTCAAATATATATGTTTAAGCAGTAAAGTGATGGATCGATAAAATTGATATGTTTGTAATATTGATATGATATTGATTTTTTTCTGATATTTTGTATTAAATTATGTGGATGATTGACAGAATTTATATTTGAACAATAGATGGATGCATGGGTAGTTGTTTTTTGTATTTGCTCAATGGATAGAATTCATACGTTAAATTTTTTTTCTCTGATATTTTTGTATTTGATTCATGGATGGAATGTTTCATGGCTAACCAACATTCAGAAAGCTACCTATTTAAATTATTTTTATATAGTTAATCGTATTTAATTTTTCACATTCAAATTAAATTTGTCTGATTTTACGTTAAAAGTTAGACGCATGGTGAAAGTGGCAGTATCCACTCAAACCAAAGTAGCAAAATGTTTAACTAGTTTGTGGTATAACACTTCCTTGTTTTTTTTTGGTGGTTTTTTTATTAACATTTTTTTTTAGCACGTATTTGGACTATGTTGTAGCACATCATAAGGTACCTTTCATGTTCAATCTCGAGACAGAAGGGAGCGCTGGTCAAGAAGCGTCTCTTTCCTGTACTGCATTGCAGCAAAGCTTAGAGAGCAGAGTGTTATGAAAATTGTAGTCATAGCTGATCCCTGATTAAAGGAAAGAGAGGAAGACAGCACTCGTTTATCAGTATTCATCTCACCCTCACATGCAGTCACAAGAAAGGGCTATTTGATCACTTTGTATCATCCATCACACTGAGAGAGCAATGTTACCCCGTTACATCAAGATGAACAAAGTACACATCTCCTTTTTTGTGGTCCCCTGACACTGACTTCCTGCCATTCTCAGGGGTGTCTAAAGATGCCCTTTCTTGTGGCCGCATCAGTTTTTTTTAGCAGTTGGCATGTAATCCACTGAAAATGTTTCATCATCTGGATGATAATCTCATGCATTAACATTCAAATCATGCTACACTAGATCCTTAAACTGTGCTGCAGAACCTATGTGTCCATAGAGCATTCATTAACTTTGCATTTAGATTACAAGCTTTGTAGAAAAAAGAGAACCAACATTTACGTCTTCCTACAGAATCTCAGGGTGTAATCATTCATGTCCTCAAATAGCTCGAGCTTGTATTTTCAGATTAAAAAAGCCCAACACTTGAGGATGTTTGTACAGTAAATGTTTTTTTTGTGTGTGTGTGTAAATTAGAGCAAAATTGGGAATATCAAAAGTATAGTTCAACCACAGATACATTAATTAATTTTGCATTAGCATTAAAAAATGCTATGTGCCAAGTTTGGCTGGTTAGTAAATGTAACCTACACCATCTGGCATTCAGAATTACTATCTGTTAGCCATTTTAAAGGAATAATTATTTGCATTTAAATCACTAAAATTCCCTTTTATACTTGTGGTATATATATTACCAGTGCCTGATTTATTTGCATACATTTTTATTAATTTGGTCATTTATTCATTAAGTTTATTTATTTAGTGATAGAAAGTACAGATCTTTATTGGTTGATCTTAAAGAGATTTTAGATGCATGACATTAGTTACAGTTCAAGTGATTTGGTAAAAAAAAAAAAAAAAAATTTGTGGTCCAAGATAAGCAAAGATAGCAGATCACTATTTTTCCTGTTATTTGAAAACGTTTAATTAAGTTGCTAGTAGTTTCCTCAACAGTCCCTTAAGACATTACACCTGGTCAAGAGAAAAAATTGTCCTCTGAATGGTAAGTTTTTGCTGAAGATTTTAAACCAAGATAAAGCCATCACTGGAAAAATGGCCCGTGGTGCCTTACTGACTGACAGTGTAACAGAACACTCAAGGTCAGAGGATACAGCCACATCCTCTTCCACTAGATTTCTTGACCTTTCTTGGTCTCGTCCTGTACAGTGCAGTGGTATAACAGGGCAGATGGGTAGTAGACAATTAAAAACCTGTTCAGAGAGGCGGCCTGGGGCTAGGACCTTTAAGCACTGGTTTCAAGGCAGCCAAGCACCAAATGGGAGTAAATATTGGCTTTGGTGAGTACATAAATTGTCTGTTTGGCAGAAACTGCAACATTGCATAGTTTAGGTTGAATTTTTAAGTTGATATTTTAAAACTTTTATGTAAAATACCACACAATTTGTTTTCTTTGTGGTCTCTTGAGTGAACTATTTGTTATATTACGCCCCCAAAAGAAAATGTGTGAAACACAAATCTAAATGGGTTTTGATGTTTTTTTGTTTTGATGTGCATTATGACACAGTTTTATGACACAAATATGGCAGTTTTGCAAAGAAAATTTTTTAATCATTTTGTTATCATAGTAAAATATACAGTGTATATGTGTGTGTATATATATATATATATATATATATATATATATATATATATAAAACATTTCTGGCTGGTAATTAAATATTTCTGA
>JAUCMT010000154.1:5116329-5127830 GCA_032357475.1 Enteromius thamalakanensis | reverse complement strand
GGTAGGTGAGTTTTATCAGGGTTGGAGCTAAACTCTGCAGTGCATCGGACCTCCAGGGTAAGATTTGAGGAACCCTGCCCTATAAAGTTGTGTTAGTGCACAAACTGTGCCCACTCGACCAAAGAGCTGCCTCATAATCTTGTTAAAGGTGAACTTTTTCATTTTTTCCTCTGCACTATGATTACAGCATTCACTCAGTCACATCCATACTGAACAGTGAGCAGGGAGTGAAACCATCGCTGCAGACACAGCATTCTGATGAGGGCGGGAGTCATTACAAATTCTTTTTGAAAGGAAATATATTTGAATATCTTTCAAGCTGTCCCACTCACACCCCACACCTTTTATTTTTTCGTATATTGTTTAATCTTAAATTTGTCATTGCGGGGTTCGATTTTGCAGTGTACAAAGAAATCACGCTAAACAAGTGTTTTCCAAAAAAGCTAAATTACCTCTTGGCCTCGTATACATTGGAATGTCGTTATGATCTGAAAGCAGCCGCCCACTCCATCTCCGACTGTGATTTTAAACTTCAGGAGATGAAATATGGGATTGTGGGTGTTTGGAATAGATCCCTGTCCATGTGTTTATTCTTGTCATTTTTAACTCTGTTTTTTTTTTTTTGTAAAACACAATCAACTAAACGATGCCATCAGAGACACATTAGGTAGCATTTAACACTATGAGTAAATACCTGAAATAAATACCGTATTAGCAAGGCAAGTGCTCATGTTCACATGACTTCAGGCAAGATGAGATTGAGCTGGATTCATTTTGTGCATTGTCTTACTTGAAGTGATTGATAAAAGATATATTTTTTTAAAATTACATATAGCAAGCAATTTAGGGCCAGTGGGTGGAAATGTGACCTTTTTATGTACCTCATGAGTTTTTTGTTATGTAATAACTTATAAATGCAGAATCATATTTTAATTATAGTTTCATTCCTTACAAGCACATAAAAACTATATTTTAACATTGGTGTTGGGGGGTAATGCATTACAAGTAACATGAGTTACATAATAATATACATTTTTCCAAGTAACTATTAACGCATTACTTTTTAATTTTAGAGTTACTTTTTCAAAAAGGTAACACCAGTTACTTTGTTTTCTTATTTATTTACTGACAAGTCTCCTGACTACTGACATGTTGAGAGAAATCAGATCAGGTGTGTGAATAGAGCGTAGTTCTAGACTAAATGTGAATGTGTATTAATTCATCTCACTCTCAAAAAACAGATTTAGTATTCATCAAAATGAATTAAAAACTCAGAATATTACACATTTCTGCATAACTAAATTAAACAAATTAATCTAATCCCATTTTATTTTTCTTTGATGATCCAGTTCAACCATACTAACAAGCAAAAATGACTATGCTTCGTTGTTTTTTTTTTTTTTTACTTTCTTCTGTATTCTACTTTACAGATGTGAATTTCTTTTTTCTTCAGCCTGAGGTTTATTCGTGACACCTTTTGGTGTTAAAGGACTTTTACATTTGCTATAAATAGAGCTTCTTATATTCTTATATAAAAACAAACATTCAAGCTTCAAACATTTTGCGTTTAAAAATAAACGCAAAAGTAACGTATGCACTAATTCGCATAGAATGCAACTTAGTAGCATAATTAGTTACTTTTTTAGGGAGTAACACAATATTGTAATGCAATACTTTTAAAAGTAACTTTCCCCAACACCGTATAACATGATATTGCTAATATTTGTATTATTGTTATTTGTACTGTTATGTTTATGAAATTTAAAAAGTATTACCTCTAAATAACATTGGGCTTCTTTGGATACCTACTAAATGGTGCCATTTATCAAATAGTATGATGAAGAAAAATGGAAAATAGTAACACAAGGAGATTCTGTCACTAAGACAATTCCTTGTATGTGACACATAGTAAAACAGCTATTTTTTTCTGTTAAAATAGCAACAAAATTCACTTTTAGACATCCAGTAATCCAAAAAGAGAACAGCAGCGCATATAAATCCGTTTACAGCAAGCACAGGTTATATAAGCCCACCAGGTAAACATGTGTGCAGTGGTGAGAAACAAAAGACTTGGTGACTAGAACTATATCTAGATGTACTTTCTATTATCAGCATCCAAAAAGCTAAAGTAGGACCAGCCTAGACCTGTGTTCTTGCCCTGCGTGCTTCTCTGTAAATGAGCTGCCCCGTGGATTTGTTTCCTTGCTCTCTGTCTTTCCCAGAGTTACTAAAGGAGTACCGTTCTGCTCTGCCTATCAAATCCTGTTTAATCTCTCTTGAAGAACACAGCCTTTCATCTCTCCAGCCTCATGGGAAAAACTAATTTAGGACCATCACCATAGGGTCATCCTTTAAGGTCATAGAAGACGTGCTGTTCGATGCACACCACTCTCGACAAAATGGCAGTAAGGATGGCGTGTGTCCTGGTTTTAACCCAAGACAAAGGACATCTGAAGTGTCGTCGCTGTGTGTTCGGACGGGAGGGAAGGGTGCACTTCAGCAATGAGCATCTGAAGGTTTGAAAAAACATCTGACATGCAAACTGATTTAAAATGTATGTCTCAAAAAATATTCATTTGCACTTCCACAAATTTTGGCCTTGAAGAGATGGTCCACCCAAAAATCTAAATTTTGTCATCATTCATTAAACTTCAAGTTCTTATAAGGCTGTATGAATTTTTTTATCCTATTAAACATGTAATAGGATATTTTGAAGAGTGTGGGTTACCAAACACTCCCCATTGACTAAATACTGTATCAAACATCAAAAATATTTCATATATCTTCTTTTGTAATCAGCAGACGAGTTACAGAAATAATGGGTATTTTTGTCTTACCATACAGATAGCTTTAAATCTACATGCAAAATGAAGATCTGAGGGTTTCTTTGAGAAGTAGAATACAATTAAGTGTATTTATGCCTAAAAGAATAACAAATATCTGTCAATAGGTTATAAAAAACTTGGATATAATTTATTTTTTTAATCATGAATTTACTTTAAATAATAAATAATAAATTACATAAACACAGTTTTCATAAATCAAGACTTCTCTTGCTATTTTGGGATCATATTTTGGTTTTGAGAGTCCCAAACAACATGCATGCAAGCTCAAAAAACACTTTCATTTTCTTAGACTCCAACACGATTCATTCAATGATTACATTTTTTCCAAAACCTTCCAGTGATTGGTCGATTTCATTTAAAGCAGTGTTTTGTGAGCTTTTAACACTCCAAAAAAAATGGCAACTAGTGGCAAAGAATGAATTTTCATTTTCATTTAGACCAACGTGAAAAGATCAACAAGTGGGCAGACAATATGCTACTGTTTCACTTTGAGGCCAACATGAGGCTTGTTACTTGTTTTACAAATAACTAATTTTCAATGATTCAGAGTCGACTCTTTCTTTTGAGAGACAATAACTTTATATACGGTGGACTTTAAGATTTACAACCTGGCAGGATGTTTTTATTAGCCTAATTTGCCAAAATCCATAATAGGGGCACTATTAAAATTTGCTAATAACTCATTATATTCTGTTTCAACATCTACATTTAGAGAGCGTATTGTGTTCCCTTTGATTTATTCCTTTTATTTTGGTTTAAAAAAATAACCTAAAAAGTTTAGGACCCTCATAACACCCAATTTAATACCTATTTACTTTCACTTGCATAAACCATGTTTTAAGATATTTAATATCCCCTTCTCATGGGGATCTTACTGATCATGCGTCAAAAAAGCATTAATTAAGAAGGCACTGGAATTTCTCCGTCTGAAGGGGTGGTTATACATTCTTTACAGGATTTGCGAGAAGGTACCTGAGGGACGCCGTAGAAAACGGGGGCAGAGAGAATGGGCTCTTCATTCATTTTCATCACCAATCAGCACGCCGCCTCTTAAATAATGCATTGATCTCTGGGATTGCTGTTAATTCCCCCGTTATCAAGATGTGCAAAATGGACGTGGCAGTGCTTGATGGATGAGAGGTACAGGCCAGCTGTCTATTTGCTTTGACAGACATATTCCCACTGCAGTGGAAGCACAGGCAACCTTTGAGTATCAACGTCTTATCTGTCTTTCAAAGTGGAGCAGAGGACAGAGGCTCATTAAACCACAAGCAGTGCTTTTCAAAAACAACTTACAAGTTATAATAGCAATTTAAAGCTCCTTCCTGGCAAATGCAAAGTTACTGAACTCTGAGCTTTAAGCAAGAAGTATTCAATTATCTGTACTGTATAGACAGCTGTATTCTGTACTCATCTGCCACACAAATGAGATGATATCATGAGAAGTAATGACTGAGAGCGAGCACTATGGTTGAGACTAATGAATATCATTTTCTTGATGCATTTTTTAGTGAAATAGTATGCATGCTTCCTATATAGTATGCAAAAAACCTTCACTGAGATTCTGCAGTGTGAAACCAATGAATACTCTTCCGTCCCACGAGGCCAAGAGAACTAAAGAGCGTCAAAGATAGAATAATGTATACACTATACAATTCAAAAAGTTTGGGGTCGGTATGACTTTTGTAACTTTTTTGAAAGAGGTCTCACCAAAGCTGCATTTATTTGTTTAAAAACACAATAAAACAATCATATTGTGAAATATTACAATTTAAAATGATTAATTTCTATTGCCAAATATTGTATTTTTAGCTGATTTATTAGTGTCCTTACTCCAGTCTTCAGTGTCACATGATCCTTCAGAAATCAATATGCTGATGTGGTGCTTAAGAAACATTGCATTCTTTGCATTTATTGTGGATATTAACTTTATTAGATTTTTTGAAACAACAGTAAAGTCTTAACTGTCACTTTTGATCAATTTAATGCTTCCTTGCTATTAATTTCTTACCAAAAAGACTCCATATTTAATTGTAAACATAAATTGGATGGAGATCTGTGAGGCAGGCTACTATTTTAAAGTGTTATAGTGCTTATCTGAGGTAAACTGTGCTTATTCAACAACACTAACCAATTATTTTTTTTTTGTGGTGATTGTTAGTAGGCAAGAGAACATGTGGGTCAGTCATGTTACTGTTAATTTAGTCAGCTATTAGCAGTATATTTGCATAACGATGACCTAAGAGGTAACAGGCTTGGACTAAAAACCACAAAAGTTTAATTAGATTTTTATGCGGTCATAACATTTTTTAAATTAATATCCCTACATCCTTAAACATTAAAGAAATATAACTACACGCAATATAGAGACAAAATATTAAAAAACCTGGTTTTTATCCCTAATTTGATATCAGTACATTTGTTTGTTCTTTTCTTTTATTTATCAGAATAAAGGACACCAGGGGAACAAGTCCTCTTAGAAGAACTGATATCTCAAAACCTATCACTTGCTTTTTTGTGCACACAATAGGATGAATTGGATGCTGATGATGTCATTTTTGAAGAGAGCTCAGATGTGGTGAAGGCACGTCCTCTGCTGGCCATAGACTCAAGTTACAACTTACTTCTGTTTCTGTGAATTTTTATTTTTTTTATTTTTTTATTTTTATCATTAGTACTGATTTACACTTGATATTCTTAGAAAATGTATTATAATATTCTTAAATATTTAATATAGTATTACTATAATTATTATTATTCAATTATATTTAATTAATATTTTTTTTAAAAATTTATAGCTCTGTATTCTTACTCGACTGCATGTCAACAATTGACCTTTTTGCGTCTTTATTTTGAGGAGTTTTACGAGGAACAAAAAAACATCAAGGACGCTTCCCTCTTGTGCTATAAAAGAACAACCTCTAATAATTTTTATTTTTTTGTGAAAGGCATTGCCTTAATATGCTTACAATAATAATGCATGTATCTAAGAATGTATGAGTTCATATTAGTAAATCCGTGGTTGTTATACCTTTCTAAAGCCCAGTAATGCAAATCATGAGGTTTTAAAAGTCAATTATATTTTACATTTATAATATGTACAATTATAATTATCACAATTATTATATTATATTATGATGTCAAAATATAAATTCTGAAAATAAAGAAATCTGATTTTTTTATATATATATTTCTGGGCATCTGAAGCATCACACAGTATCATTATACCTCATTTAAAACAAAACAGCTGAAATAAAAAGTGTATATATAATATAATATATTATAATGTTCTTTTTGTTGGAATTTAGACAAGATTATATAAGATAATATGTTATATTAATACATTATAATATAATATATTAAAAATGTTCTAGGAATTTATATTTTTATACTATATTAAAATATAATATAATAATATTCTTTCCACTTTTGCTTACATTGTCAATGTATTATTTTCACCGTATGGGGGCGACAGTACTGCAGAAATCACACACTTCCACTAGCCATCATCATCTACTGCTGGCCTGTCTGTGTGTCTGAGTGAGTGTGTGTGAGCGAGTGTGTGTCTATGTGTGTGGATGGAGGAGGCAGAGCCAAACACTCACACACACAGACCAGGACCACACCGACCGGTCTGTCTCCTTAAGATGCTGGAATAACGGCGAGAAACGAACATCTTTCGATTGTTATTTGTGACCAGCTCACTTACTGTCACCATAATGTCTGGGAAAATAGACAGTAAGCAAGGTAAGTGTTTGCATTTGTTTACATTTATTAATAATGTGAAGATGAACTTCAGCTAGCCGCGTTAGCATTAGCGTCAGACGGGGGTTCAAGGCCACTGACAGGATCAAAGCATCTTATCTTTATCTCATTCTTAATAACCAAACACGTCGTATACATCCCGTATTTGACATATTTGGGTCTTTAAATACATTTACACGAGGATTTGGTATTAATGTGTGCATGTGTTTCTCTCAGACAGCTGTGTTTGGGTGTGGACGGCGCTGCTTATAGCGCTGTTGTTGACTTTAGCTAGCTGTCAGACTTCTCGTTTTCATTTATTATCTTTTATTTGTTGTTTATTTCAATATGTGGTGACATATAGAGTTTGTGTTGCAGTTGTTTTTGTTCTGCTGTCTGGCCGTGTTTTCGTGTGCTGTAACGTTAATGGTCTGTTGCCCACAAAATGATACTATCCCGTGTATTTAAACATCATCATTAAAAATAATAATAATAATAACGTTTTATATGACTTATTTTCCTCATATATGTTTTATAAGTGTTGTAAGTGTATACGATAGCCTTCTATTTGCAGTGGAATCTACATGTGTACAGCTATATAGAGACATACTCTGTTAACTTGGAGATTTCTAACTTACTCATGTTTTTGTGACTTGATAGAAGTTACACTGACAAGTAACGACTACTGTAACTTCCTTTCCCTGAGCTTTTAGAGAAGTTTGAGTCATTTACTATAGGTTAACAGTTCACTCAGAGCTTCAGATAGATAGATTTGAGTGGGACATTATATGGCAATATACTCTGAGAAATAGATGCATTATTGCATCAGCTTGCATTAATAAATATATCTGTGGTTTATGCTTTTGTGTAAGGTAATACTTGTAACTAAATGTTAAAGCTGTATGGCACCCATTTATTGCAGTTGATCCGTTGGTGAGCAGATGATGTAATCTAAATTTCTCCAGATCTGTTCCAAATATGAAACAACATCATGTATATCTTGGATGAGCATGTCTTAAAGAGTCATTTTAAGCGCATTTTCACTACTCATTTAATATGTATTGAATCCCTTGATTCATGTCAGGCTAGTGCAAGTTTTATGTTTTACTCCTCAGCACTCGGGCAGTGTATGTGTGACTTTTTATGAATAAAGCTTAATGTCTGTTAACTACTCTGTGAGGTTGGCAGGTTTGTCACTTCCTTTCTCTGAGGGTTCAGAGAAATTTGAATCACTTGTGGGTAACTTCTTGTCAGAGGTTCAGTTGTTCATCTGTAAATGGCCCTGCAATGTAGATGCTGGTTTGCGTGGGTGGATGTTGGGTTGTGTCTTCTGCTTTCAGATATCTCTTTCGAACTGTTCTTGTTTTAACTGGTGGAGGTGTTCGCATTATTTTGCATCAAAAGTGTCAGAAACTGAAAAGAGAAGTTTCTTTGTGCTTTTCAAGTTTATCAGGTCACGCTGATAGTTTTTATCTCCAGTTTTTGGTTTTGTTACTTTGCCTTTTTTATGGTTTAAATATAGCCTAGAGCTGTTGTGAAACGCAAATCTGATTGAGAGTCATAAAACACAAAGGATCAGTTGAAATCAATGCAAATGCAGTACATCTTCTTGTCTAAATGCAAGTTAGAGACAGCTCTAATGAAGCTTTCATGCATTAATGTTTTGTTTGGTTGTAGCTTATCACTGTGGTGGAAAATTTAGGTGAAGATGGTTGAGGACGGTTCTTGAAAGCGTGAAAGAGGGAAAACAAAAAAACTCAGTTTAGAGTTTGTGGTCAGCTACTTTGTTTCAGAAGAGGATATGCAAAAAATAAAAAAAGAGGATATGAATTGGTAGACTGCACTTCCCACTGTGTGAGGATCAAGAAGCGGATGGAAAGATCGTGTCCTCTGAAAGCAAATTGCACACCTTATTAGTCTGCTGGGTTTTTATTAGCAGAGCGGTGCTTTTTCTTAGACAGTGTTTCAGGAAGTTGGCTCTCATGGACAATTTAACCTGTTTAGATTAGCAGTCACATCAGTTACTTTGAGATAAGACAGATAAGGCTTCCATCGTTCGGGGTAATTCCAGTCCTGTGCAATTTTAAATGCATTTACTTTCAGTAACCGCTGAATCTGCTGCTGTCTTTTTTTTTATTTTTTTTTTTTATTAGAGGTCAGATTACCAGTAACAAATTTTAATGTACATTTACAATCTTTTCATCGCAGGAAATCGGTAATATATCTCAAAATATTAAAAATGACTCACCCCATACTCTGGATTTTTATGATTTTTTAAATCAGAATATCCTTCCTGCTTAAACCAGCTGCTTCTGACTAGCTAGTAATTAGTAAATCATGTTTGCCCATAAGATGTAAGCTTTAAACCCATCACATAATTTTCAGAACTTTCAAAACTGTGGGCTTTTAGTTTAATCAGACTAAATAATGCACACCCAACTTTCATAGCTAATATCCACATGAGTCGATCCTGACAGAACTCCATTAAACTCACTTGTCGGACTCTTTCTTTCTTTTTCTGTATCATATGATATGAATGTTCACAGAGCGCCGTTGCAAACCCAGAGCACTCCATTCCTTTAATGTGTGTGAGGATAAATTGCCCCTAAATGGTTTTGTGGCCTGCACAATAGTGTCATCACCAGAATTCGTTCCAGAGCAGCACGCTCCAAGAGAGCAGTAAGTCCCGCTGTGACCAGTTCAGTTTGTAGTCGGAGAGGATTTGACTCTACAGAAAGGCCTACGTCTCATCTCACATATATTCCCAAGATACAGAATAAGGTTGATGCCTGTAGAGCAGTGAACTGGAAAGCTGCTAACTAAATTACTGCCAGATGAAATGAATACTTTAACACATATATATATATATAGTTCGTAGTTCACTGACGAGCTGCGCAAAAACATGTTCATTATCAGCGTGGATTTGCGCAGCTCGTCAGTAAACAACGGCTGTGTGTAGTATATACGGCTTAATGTGAAATCACGAACCTGATGGCATTTACCGCTGTTTACATGACGGCTTTACTGACCAAACGTGCAAACATATCGACCGATCTGGATCGGTGCATCCCTAATTTTTTAAGTACATTCAGAACATTAGAAACAGTAGTTGGTGCTTCAGTATAATCGGTCCGCCGAAACTCATCCAGTGATAAACGTTCCGCGGGGCAACAATAAGTGCGAATAAAATGCGTTAATTAATTAATCTAAATTAACATGTTAAAGTCCTGGCCCTAATAACAATATTTTTCTAAAATATATACTTGCATAAGTTTGCATCTATTTATATATATATATATATATATATATACATACATATATACACACACACACACAGTATACACGTTATGTTTTATTTTGAATGCAATATATATTAAATAAATCTATTTATTTCTTTTATCAAAGCTATTTTTAAGCTAATTCACCTCATAATAATGTGTGTTTTTGTCTTTTTTAGAATCCCAGCGTTCCCACTTGACATCATTTACAATGAAACTCAAGGACAAATTCCACTCTCCCAAAATCAAGCGGACACCATCAAACAAAAAGTCCAAACCACCACCAGAACAACCCGTAAAGTCCCCAGAGAAGGCCGAGACCAAGGTAGTACATGATGACAGCTATATAAACAAAGCTTTTGTCTGTAAGCATGGGCGATCTGAAGGCAAATATAAATGTTGGTCTATTTGGACTTACTGAAAACATTTTATTTACTTTCTTTTTTAACCAAATTTAGAGTCTGAGTCGATTTGAGGAGCATGAGAAAGAAGTGGTCAGCGCTTTGCGATACTTCAAAACGATAATCGACAAGATGGCAGTGGACAAGAAGGTCTTGGAAATGCTTCCTGGTTCTGCTAGCAAAGTTCTGGAGGCCATCATGGGCTTGGTACAACTTGACAGTAAGATACTAAGCAGGTAAAAATGGTTCTTGAGAGAATTATCCCGCTTTCAAACAACATGTTTTCTGCCTGAGCTATATAAATATTTTATTCCTCCCCGTCCATCTGTCACCAGTTCAAAAGTGTCCTCCTGTCTCAGTCGACTCTATCAAAGTCTTGCAAACCTCATTCGCTGGTCGGACCAAGTGATGCTGGAGGGAGTGAATTTGGAAGATAAAGACACAGTTGCGACTGTCACCACTGTGATCAAAGCAGTGCTGGATGGTGTGAAGGTATTAATAGTCTATAGAACTCTGTCATGACTTGTCTTCAGTCTGACAGATATTTTCGGGCCATATTCCAGCTGTATTTAGCCATGGGTTTTGTACTTAGTTGATAGTGTTGTGTGTGGTTTCCTGTAGGAGCTGGTTAAAGTCGCCATTGAGAAACAGGAGCACCCCTCCCCTACTACACCTGTCAAAACCTTGCCTCCTGTGGCCAGTCCACAACGGTAAATGGAAACCTTTTTCAAAAACAACATTGTGGGCATCAGCTGGGCTGTAGACCTAAAATAAAATATTGTGTATCGGTGCTTAAATGCTGTGTCATTAATTTATACCTTTTTTATTATGGCAGTGTTCCAGAGCCCCCTGTCGTTGAGTCGAAAGAAACTGTCTTGAGTGACACCCCTACCCCAGCCGAGGTCACAGAGACCCCAAATAATGTCCCTGATGAGGAAGTAGCCCCTCCTCCTAAACCTCCTCTACCTGGACTCAAAGTGCCTGAACATTGGTATGAAAATTTCTAATTAAGTCTTTATGGCATTTATATATAAAATAAATACTATTCCAAAATACAAAGTGTTTTACCGTTAATAAATATTCAGTATGTAATATATTCTAAATATTTTATGTATATGCACACACAGACACACACACACACACATATATATATATACATATATATATGTGTATGTATATATATATATATATGTATATATGTATATATATATATATATGTATGTATATATATG
>JAUCMT010000154.1:5092312-5115697 GCA_032357475.1 Enteromius thamalakanensis | reverse complement strand
ATCGTATCGATATCGAGATATCTGGCATGAAAATCGAGATATGAAATTTTGTCCATATCGTTCAGCCCTAGTATGTATACACATATATAAAATAAATAAATGTAAAATAAAATAAAAATAATATATTTTTTTGTTATTACATATTTTCTTGTGTGTATATATATATTTATTTATTTATTTTTGTAAGTCTTAAACAAGCTGCTTCTGCTGTTACAAATTTTACCATAGTTTTGTTTTAGAAAAAATATATTATTATTATTATTTTTTTTTTTTTTATTTCTTTTTTTTTATTATACATTTATTATTTTTTTTTGTTTTGTTACTTATAATTAATATTTTATTTTTACTAAAAAAAAATAATGTTTTATTTTTATCTTATATTTTAATTTTTCTATTTACTTCTATTTCTATTTCAAATGTAACACTAGAATATCAGGGTATTAAACTGCGTTTAGATATATCTGATGTTTTGGAGTTTAAAAATGGCAAACCCTATAGAAAAAGGAGAACGTCTGAAAATGCCAGGCTCTGTCATGTACTGTGCTCCTGGAAATTGCTGTTTATTTAGTCTTACAAGCTTTATGCAGTGAGTGTGGTGGTTTACAAGAGGAAATATAAAGTTTGCCGTGTTATCTTATCGTGCTATCTTATCTGGATTACATGCTGTAAACATTTAGAGATCACAGGTGTGATGTGGTTTGCAGCAGCATGCCGTGTGTGTTTTAAGTGCTGGTCTTGTCTACAGATGATTGCACAGGCCCATCTTGGTTTGTGGGAAGCCTAAAAGAAAAGGTGTGAAAGATAGATATAAATAGTGGTATACTTGAGAATTCAGGTCTTTGTAGGGTGCAGCAGCGAAGGCTCTGCTTCCTCTAGCAGGCAGTCATTGACATATGGGCTGTTTTCTGAGAAATGAGCTTAACAGTGTCAGCTCTCCACTGAAAAGAGACAAGAGAGAGAGACGAGGATATTCTGATACCAAGTCTAGACGGTAGAGGATTAGGTTGTGCCGCTGGCATAAAAGAGACTTTGCTTTGTACTGGCTTTTCCATGTTTTTGGAGTGTTTCCAGTCTTCCAACAAGTCTGTCTCTGGAATATAAGCTTTTTGTTTGAGATTATTTTGATGCCAAGTGTAGCTTACCCCACCTGGTTTATTCATTGTTTTGGTCTATAATTTAAAACCAGCTTGTTTCCTAATAGGCTTAATTTACAAAAATGCTTAATTTACTCACCCTCATGCAAATACATTGTTTATCTTTTAATAAGACTGTCAGCAAAGAAAATGACTACTGGTGATTGTTTACTTTAATAATAATGGAAAATTATGTAGCAGTTTTTAGCCATTTTTGAATGCAACATTATTTTAATCACATTTTTATCTTAATATTTTAATAATAATAATTTATATGAACAATTGAATGTGTTCCCTGACATTTTCATTGCTACTAGATTTTGCTGTGTTGATATTGATGTGATGTATTGTGAAATTACTCTGGTATGGACTTCTTTAATTTTGCTACACTGTGGTGGTGCACAGAAAAAAATGTTGTGGCTGTGTGAATATGCAGAAGTGCAAACAATCATTTAGATTTAGATACAGGATTGCATATCAGTTATTTAAAATGCCGTATCACTTATTGATCAGAGGTCTCCAAATTGTGCAAAAAAGTGCATAGTTGCAGGAGATATTTTTTGTCCATATACCTTTTTGTAATATTGGATTACCGCACCTTATACTATTGGTCTATCAGACTTCTGAAAGAGTGTTTGGCACTACAACCTCTTCTACTTGTTAATTTTTTTAAAAACCTAAATTTTGATGTCTAGCATTGTCAAAAAGATTTTTTCTTTTTCAATAACTTAAATATTCACACGTTATATCAAGTATTTGACACTGAACAAGGCTGCAACATTTAACTGCACACTTGTTGTTAGAACATGCTTCAAATCGGACATACACTATTCACGTTATAAGTATATAACCATAAAGTCATGAAGTTGTTGCGGTAAAAAAAACTCTCAACCACATTGCTCACTTTGTCAGAATGCTTGATGTGACAACCTGACCATATGACAATATGCATTGAGCACACTCATATACTTCAGACAACTTGAATCAAACACTTTTTTTTTCCCACTGCAGCTTGCTTTTTTTTTAATTAAAACTATTTCTTTTTCAACTGCAAATGACATATCTGATGAAAGTTCTGCATGCGCAGAGCAACGCCCTGATTAATAATGAAATTTGTTGTTGTCTGTTTTCAGTCGCTGTTGTAGCCCGTATATCCCAAATGCTCTGTGAAGCAAAGTTACCTCATTGAAATGGCATCTAGATGCTTTCATGGCCAACAGTCTCTCGGCTCACTGCCGAAAATAAGTTTACATCAGTCAGACGGTTAAAAAAAAAGGACTACGACAAATCCTCCAGGTGTTTTATAGTTTCCCTTCATGGCGAGAACCTTTAGGTTAAAGGACCTTCCACTCGAGCCTTCCGTCTGGTAAAACAATTTAAGAAAATCTATCTGACCTGGTATGCCGAGACTGGTTGTTCAAAAGTTAATTGGTATTTGTAAATGTCAGCCAGACATACTCCACATTCACTATGAGTCAGTTCTTCTGCTAGACTCTCTGCTGTATGACTTCACCGTTAGCAGCTGTTTTGGGGCGACAGAGCAACTAAGCAGGCTGACTAATTGACTGATTTATGATGTTGTGGTTTGTGGTTCCAGAGTTGGATCCAACTTTCATTTTGCAAAAATCTTCCTGGTCGCTTAGGATTGGTTACAGATTCTCTTAACACAGATTTTGTCTGTAGGTTTCATGATTGGCGGCTTGTATTAGACTAATTTACCTGTCAACTTGACATCTGTTTGGATGCTAGTGTTGGCTAAACAAACCCTCCCTGTCCCTTTGCAGTCCACCGGCTCTTCCTCCAAAGAAGCGTCAGTCTGCACCATCTCCCACAAGGATTGCCGTGGTTGCACCAATGAGTCGTACCACAAGTGGATCAAGTCTTCCTATTGGTATCTGTCGACAGGTGAGATTTTGTTGTGTCCTTGATGCTCCAATCTGTAACTGAAGAGCTTTTTGTGGGCCTTAAATGACAGTGCTGTGGCTTACGAGACGATTTCTACTAAAACTGATCTTTAGTGACCTCTCAGAATGAAGCTGAGGTTTAGTGCAATGAAAGGTCATCCAGCTAAGATGACGTTTACAGATAGCTCATTCAATTCATAAACTATTTAATCATCCTAATGTTATCCTGGCAACACAAAAATATGTTTTTGTCCATAAAATGAAAACCTATCTATCTAAGTATGTTTTGGGGCACCATTGACTTCCATAGTATTTCTTTTGTACTACTTGTTCTTTTCTTCCTTTAAGGTTCATAAATATTTCATTTTTTGATTGTTTCTTGATGTTAACTACTCTTAATTTCATCTAAAGGAATATGAGGCAGATGCCTTACAGAGGCGTTTTTCAGGAGGCAGTCACTCCTATGGAGGAGAATCTCCACGACTGTCCCCATGTGGCAGCATCGGCATATTGAGCAAGTCAGATGAACAGCTGTCATCTTTGGAGCAGGACAGCGGACAGTGCTCTCGTAACACTAGCTGTGAGACTCTAGGTAAGTGTTTAAATTGTTGAGAACGCTACTTTGAAATGATAGCTTGTCAGGCTACACGGCCCAAGAGTGGTTTAAATATATTGATGAGTTTTATCTTCTCTATTCTGTCCCCTGCTTTACTCAGACACAGCGGAGAGCTACGACCCCGACTATGACTTCCTGCATCAGGACCTGTCTAGCATCGACCAGATCCCTCCTGCACACACAGGGGGTTGTCTGAGCCCACTCCCCGAGTCTCAAAATGAATCATCCTCCTTCCCTGTTCAGCTTCAATCAATGCCACCCGCTCTCCCGAAGAAGGAACGGCGACCCCCTCCACCTCAGGTGGAACGATTGTACTCTCAATATGACAATGTTCCTGATGAGGACATGCAGACCCCACCATTCCCTCTGTTTGCATCAATGCCACCCTCGAACCCTGGAGAATATATGGGAAACTTTGGCCCTGCTGAAAATGCACAGATCCCTCAGAGCCCTCCACCTCTGCCCGAGAAGAAGAATCGCCATAGTGAGTATGAGGATTTCAATAGTTGTTTGTAGGATAGCAAGTCAGAGCAAGAAACACTTGACTAGTTAGATCTGACAATGTAGAGCTGTTGCACTTTGGGGAAAATCGAGTTAAGACCCATTCACATCAAGAACTATGTGACTAAATTAGTGTCCACATCAATGCGTGTCAATGTTAATGTTTATTTTAAAGGGTTACTTGATCCCAAAATTACAATTTTTGTTATTAATCACTTGCCTCCATGTCGTTCCAAACCCATAAAAGCTTTGTTCGTCTTAAAGGAATAGTTCGAAAAACGACCTGGGTAAAAATAAACTACAAATAGTTTTAAGTACAACCATTGAAATATAAAGAACTGTGGGGCAGGGACTTGGTTCTATTCATTGCATGTTGATTGAATGGAGGTGGGTTTGAATGCAAACTTGCAGTTAAAAGGGTTTAACAAAATTATTGTAGAAGTCTGAGAATGTCATGTCAAGATGTCAAGTTATGGCATTTTGATTTAAACATTATTAAGTCAAAAAAAAGAAAAGAAAGAAAGAACAGTTCACAATAAGATCAATAAAATGCATTTAGGGTAAATTTTATTTTCATGCCAACTTTAAAAGCAGAATCTTTAAGTGTTATGACCAAAGAAGAAGTTTAAGCCCTGGCATTTCTGTTTGTCTTCACACAAGCTGTTTGCACAGCTCACTTAATTCCTTGTGTAATGTGTGCGAGGTATGACGCAGTACAGCAAAGCCAGTTTTTCTCTGTAAAGCCCCTCAGTGTTGGGAAGGGGTTGAAAAACAGTGATGTCAGCTTCTGTGTGAGGTCAGATGGAATAATGCCTTTGTTGGAGAAATCTCTGACTGAATACAGTTCAAGGCCTCACCCAAGCTGGCAGGAAATGAGCTCTTGCTGAAAGACTCTTGTTTGGAGGGAGGGACGATTGAATCATATTGTAATTTGCACATGAGCTGTGTGGTTTGATAGAAGAGTTTATGTGGGGCCACACAGAGCATGCTGAACTGTTTTTCTCTTTGAAGTTGTATTAACTCACAATTACAGAGCATTGCAGATGTGTTCAATTTGTGGGATGGGGTGAATTGAAAAATACAGGCAAAGATCCTTTTGTCTTTCTGCATGAAGTTTGTAGTATTATTATTTTGATTGATTAAAATGTATTATGAAATTACTAGAAATTTTAAACTAATACATTTATAAGCTGCAGGTTCATTCAAGTTAGCAGAATATCCAAAATTGTAAGTTTTCATTTGTGCACAAAATGAGAATATAACCAGATTCTGCTTCGTTTGATCATTAAACAATCTAATATGCTAAATTCACAGTCTCCAGTCTCAGAGCCTCTTAGCATTATAACCTTTACCTCGAGTGTGCTAGTTTTCACCACCTGTCTGCCTGTGTGTCTTCATTTAACCTATTTACTTTTTACCCTGTTTACCCACAGTTCTGAAGTACATGCAGTTTATGGAGGACTATTCTGAGCCACTGCCTTCCGTTTTCTACCAGACACCTCAGAGCGAAAGCATTTACGAGCAGCGCAATAGGAAGCGTTTTCAGGAAGTGTACGGTCTCAGCGACTCCTTCAGCAGCAGCGACGAGACCCTCCCTCCCCCAGCGCTGCCACCCAAACAGAGACAACTGGTGAGAGCTAGATCACAGCCATCAGAGCTACGCCCACACCCGCTGTACACACTTTCTGTCTCATTCTCACCCTCCCTAAATGTTGATGCAATGTTTTTCATCCTACTCAGTGTGACCATTAATCATAATGGTAGCTGTATTACATTTCCTGTAGAGTCAGATTATTGCTTAAGTTGCTTGAAGCAAAGCATCCATCCTCTGTTGGTCTTAACTGAAGTTCAAGCGTTGCCTTGGGCAAGCAGTGGTCATATTATAAAAGTACGTCTTCATCTTGCATCATCCATTATCACATTGTGTGAACACGTCTGATGTTTATTCAGCTAAACCCTATGAGAAACAGCTCAAATAGGAGTAAATGTGGTAACATCCTTTTAAATTTTGTGCTATCTGTGGCTGCGTGTAGCACCTGCCATCTGCATTTTGTGGCAGCCAAATGTTAGAAAATAGTAACCGGTGTTTATTTTTAACAAGGTTCTTGGTTATTTTTGTGACACAGTTTTTATGATTTTTTTTTATGATGAAGAGATTATGAAAGAATGAGAAATGTTTACATGTAATAAATTATTCAATTCATATTGGATCCAGAGGGAAGTCTGACAACCAAACAGGTGTGAGAAAAAGGCAGCAAGACACTGTATCTCATTTGACATGTAAAGAGGTCATTTACAAAGATGTCTTGAAAGCACAATGCGAGTGTTGGAAATAAACTTTGTTATATTATATTTGTGTGCATCAAGAGAGAAAAATATATTAAAATAGCAATATAATGCTATGTATTTATGTGGGGTGACTTTAAACAGGAAACGGGATCTAAATTGCTTTAAAGCCAGCTGTTTCAATGCTTTGCACTGTTCTTGCTTTTGTCTTCATTCTTGTCTTGCTAACCCATCTTCCTCATTTCATTTGACTTGGTTTCCACTGTTTTCTCCCCCATTCCACGTGACCGAGCAGAAGGATTCACTGAGGTGTGTTACTTAGTTTTAAGCAGAGGTATAAATAACCTCATGTGCTAGTAGCTAGTTACTTAGCCATTTGTTAGTGTTTTTAATTTAACCTGTTTTTGTTCCCTTGCTCTGACTAGCAAGCACAAGCAGTTACCAGGCCAAAAAACAGAAACCTTTGTCTCACGACATTTTACACAATTTATTCACTTAATTCACTTCCTGCTGCACAGTGCACTTCAGTCTGAATAGACGTCATATTTAACTTGATGTGATTAAAAATAGCATTCACATAGGGCTTTTAAGGTCTTAGGTCATGTCTAATTTTCACAAACCATGATTAAAAACGTTTCGTTTGCATCACATTTAATATGGCGTCTACTCTGACTAAGGTCTATTTCTCTATTCAGCTCACATCTGCTTAGTAATCTACACTGTGCATCAATCTCTGGCCTTTTTTTCTCTTCCTTCCTCTGCTCTTCTCTTCCCTCCTAGGCTTCCTCACATTCTGCGTCTCCTTCCTCCTCCTCTTCCTCCTCTCTGTCATGTCAGCTGCAGCAGTGTGTGTCTGGGCCTGGCCCTGGTGAGACAGAAACCACTCTCAGCCTTTCCGCATCTAACTCCTCTCTGAACCGCCAGGACTCCCTGCCTGTCCCTACGGTGAGTCCCGCTTGCCTTTTTCTGGCCTCTAACGCATTTTTCCTCATCTTTTTGGACTAATAAATTAATATCTTAATATTTAAAGTGTATTTTAACCGTAGTACTTGCCTGTTTAGACGTTTGTTCACTCAAAAATGAAAATATTCAGCATTTAGTTTTTTTGCTTTCAGGCCATCCATAATTTAGATGGGTTTGTTTCTTTAACAAAACAGATATGGAGAAATTTAGCATTACGTGACTTGATTCTCTGCAGTGAGTGGGTGCCGTCAAAAGAGAGCCCAGACAGCTCATAATAATCACAACAATACACATGACACCAGTTTCATGTTTGGGCTCTCATTCTGATGGCACCCATTCATTGCAGAGGAGCCAGTGATGAAATACTTTATTTATTTTTTTATATCTATTTTGATGAAGATACAACTTCTCCATCTTTCTTGAAAATTGTCATTCTTTTAATACTATGGTGGAGCATTTCAAACATTGCAGTTATGATTCTGTAGTTTTTCAATTTGTCTTCACATGCTGAGAAGTAGCACAAACAAGCAAACACTGCTGATTGTCTAATTATTGACACTGTGTAGGTGTGTGCCAGCGGCTACAAGAGGAAACATGTTCATAATAGCTCACATGAATCACAGGTGCTGTAGCCTGTAGGCAGTGAATAGTTCACAACCTCGATTAACAGCGGTGCTGCCTCATTAGGGATCAGTGATTTATTTATTTATTTCCCCCCCTGCATATACTCATCTAGTCTTTTAGTGACACAGATCTAAAGAGTCAAAAGCATGTACCACACAGGGGTCCTGCAACTGTGACCTGCTGAAAGGCTCGGGTTAAACATGCATCATCCCGCAGGGACTCGTGGGGCTCCCCGCTGTTAGGTGACTGTTATGATCTTATGTCTGCTGAGCTGTATCCTCTGACTACGTCTGACTAAATCACAGGGAACTGTTTTCGATATGTCTTGCTGGGAAAGGACTACTTAAAATAGGATCTGTCTCAGGGTTAGTAGCTGGTACCTTGCCATCTCTTTATATATATGTAAGTCAGTAGTTCATTGGATCAGCTTTGAGATGTAATGTGTATATTTTTTAATGACGGTTATAATAGTTTTTTATAGAAAGTTTTTGTTGGTTTATTATTATTATGATTATTATTAATGTATTAAAAACTTAAAAACTTAAAATTTAATATATTATTTAATTATAATTATATTCTATAATATCATAATTGGAATAGTCATACTCAAGACATTTTCATTTAATACACAAAATACATAATTTGTAATAAAACAATAAACTAAAAAAAGTGAGAAATATGATAAATGCAGCTCAAAGCGCCTTACAGAAATCTGATATGTGAAAAACCAATAAAAATATCATAATGACATATGGTAAAAGTAGAGATGAAACCCATGATAGATGCAAAGATTGCAAAGCCTGCATAAAATGCATAACATAATATGTACATTTATATATATAAAAAAAAAATTCCATAAAAATTCACTGTATCAAAACAAAATTTTAAATCATGCATTCATACAGCAATAATTAAACAGACTTGGACTGAATAAAATGTAATAAAAACCCATTGTCAGAGAAAACAGTTTCTTCCTTTTACATTAGTCTGCACTGGAAGCAATGCTGCTGCTCACATTGTAATCAATGAAGCTGTCTGCTGAGCCTGACATCAATACACGTATAATGTAGACGGCTTTGTTGATTAGAATGGAAGCAATAAAGTTTTATTACAGATAAATGATGCTTCCAGTTTAGAGACTGTTAACAATCTTATTTGGCACAGGAATTGTTTATTGTGATAGTTATGAGTAAATGTAATCATGTATTGACGATTTGATGTCCTTTATTGTATTTCCTCTGCTGCAGTTGAGCAGTGAGTCACCTGAGGCCTTTCATTATATTGATTTTCACCACAATTAAGAGTGTTTTAGGAAGTTACTTTTAACGCAATACAGCTTAATGTATTAAAATCACTGTAATGCATAACTTCGTGCCAAGTTTCCAGAGCCTGGTCGTGCTTTATTTTGCTTTGCTACCAAATGTCCTTTGAGTTCAGGCCCACCAGTGCAATCGATTACTTCTGCCAGTTTATTTCTTCATCTTTATGGGCATCGGCTCCAAACCACACCTTTACTCTGACGCCTGTCAACGCTTGTGCTGTCCTCCCTCTTGTTTTCCTGTAGAGCGAAAGTGCTAATGATGAAGGTGGGGAGGGTGAATATGTCAATCTGTATTCATCCAACCAAGCCAATGGAGATGTGACTCTCTCCAATGGAGTAAGTAACAGCTTGTCGGCATGACATGCTGCGCTTGTGCTGTTTGTCACTGTAATGCTTGGCTTTGCATCATGCGACTGGTTAATTGCAAATCTTACTAAACACCTGCCATCAAGACACTTTATGAAGTGTCCCGAAAAATGCCAAACAAGAAATCTCTTGCATGCTAATCTGAGCCTTTGACGCAACCAGCCATGACTCAGTATTGTTGCATAAGAAATCATGCCATGCCGTGCTGGGTGGCTCTGTCCGCAGTCAAATTGGTTGAAAATCCTGCCCTGTATTGTTGGACGTGTGTCAAGTATGTATTTTTGTGCAGGATTTTGCATGCAGTGTGACCAGAAAAACTACTTGAGGCCTGTAGATTTTCAATGTCTGTGTGCAGCAGATATTGTTGTGAAATCGAGTTGCTCTGACAGGATTCGAGAACTGAAAAGAGGAATTGTTGATTTGATGATTGTGTGCTTTCCGAAATATAAAACCTGCAGTTACAGCAGTAATTATTAAAACCCTTGAACAGATCATCTGATTCGTCCCTTTGTGGTATACAGTTACAAAGTCATGTCAACATTACAATTCTGCAAAATTTAATGTGACGTTAGCTTTAAAATATTGCATGACTACAAAAAAAAAAATGAATCTAGTATTATATTGTTTGCATATGTGTATGTAATGATCTACTACGCTGTATATGCATACTTTGTATAGACAAAAACTGTGATGTGAAGTTACATAAGCATATTTATCTTAGTAATGCTTTGTGTTTGATTATTAATTAACAGCTTAACGCAAATGATTAATCTAACCCTTATGTTGGTGATCATCATCATCATGGATAATCACTAATTAATGCATGTGATGGGTATTGAGGCACTTTCTGTGAAGCTGATACATATACTACAGTTTAAAAGCATGGGGTCAGTCATTTTTGGACAATAAATTAATACTTTTTTAAGCAAGGATGATCAAAAGGGCCAATTAAAACTTTTACATTTCAGAAAATGTCTATTTTAAATACTTTCCTTTTGACGTTACGATTAATAAAATAATGCTGAAAATATGGATCACGATTTCCAATGAAACATTAAGCAAAACCTAATAACAACAATAGGATGATGATAATGTTTCTTGAGCACCAAGTCATTTGTGAAGGATCTTGTGACACTGAAGACTGCTGGCAGCTTTACAGTCATAGGAATAATTTACTTATTTATTTTAAAGTGTCCCTATTATGGGTTATAAAAGAGTCCCAAACATCAAGTTGACATGCATGCAATGTCAAAAAACACTTTCATTTTCTTACCTTATTTTTCCAAACCCCTTTGATGATTGGTCAGTTTTATTTAAAGCAGTGTTTTTTTTTTTTTTTTTATGCTCCAAAAGTGACACTTAGTGGCAAAGAATGAATTTGCATTTTCATTTCCAGCCGGGAAAGCTCAACAAGTGTGCGGGCGATATGCTAAAGTTTCATTTTCATGTAAACAAGAAAGCTTGGGACTTGTTTTAAAAATTACTCAGATTCAGAGTAGTCTCTTTCTTTTGACAAGCAATAACTTTACACACCGAGCATTTTCCAGTTTAAACCCTGCAGACTGTTTTCATTCACTTAAAGCTGCATGCAAGGTCATTTACAAAACATTCATAATAGGGGCACTTTAAAATTTTATTGCGCAATTATTTCTGTATTTACTGTGTTTTTTGATCAAGTGAATGTAGCCTTGGTAAGAGACTATTTACAAAAAAAAAACATTTACTGACCTCAAACTTTTTCACAGTAGTGTATATGGTTATTCAGTGGCCTTACTAAATTGTATTGTGTTATCAATATGCACCAACCCTGTGTTTTGTGAAATGCAAAACTATCACCTCGTGCTCTTTCCTGTATTTTGCATTTTATTAAAATGTAAAATCCTGCTGTTCTGTTACTGTGAAACATTTTACCAGAAACGTCTCTTTTTCACCCCCATTTTTTTCTGGAAGGAATGATGGTCCTGATAGTCTTTTCTGTCTTTGCCAGGACTCTTCTTGTGGTGCCGAGGACTTGCTCCAGGAGCAAGAACACAGCAAAGATCCAGCTGACAGAGAAGGGTAACATTCCTTGCTTTAAAGAAATGACGATATGCTGTCCATTTTCTCCCTCTGGAAAAGGCCTTTTCTTCCCTGTTTTGTCCTTTTGATAAGCTATCCTCTCATTCACAGCTGGAAGCAGAAGTGTGTGGACTCAGAGTTGACCTCAGAAGAAGTAGATGAGCTCTACCTGATAGACCACGACGAGATAGTGTCTCGGTTAACACTAAAGCAAGAGGTAAAACTTAGGAGAAACAGAAATTTTATTAGTTTCTATCTTGATTTGCATTGGTTGCAATGATGATCGGAGAGCTGGTGTGCTCTCTGCTGCCCTCTGCCAGTGAATAAAAGCCGCTGTGGAGAACATGTGAAAGAAACACTGCTGTTCACACTGCAAGGTCAGACCTACTGCAGAGAGCATCTCCGCTGAATGAATACTTAATAGAGTTAATAAGTGGACCAGTTATACTCTACAATAAGACAGGAAATATGATTCTAGTGAGCAGACAAGCTGCTTCCTGTTCCATTCTTCTTTCGAAAACAAGAACATGTCTTGAAATGAAACATTCTGACATGTCAACATGTGTTGGGGTTCAGCTGGCTTCCTGAGGACCAAGTGGATGTTTAGTTAGTAGATTTTGAAAGTATTATTTTGCACATGCCCCTGGAAAGCTATATTTAGGAGGTGATTACATGAAAAGCTTTGACCTGCTCGTCAAAAACCATATAATCCTAATCTGTGTTTCTCAGAACGACGACGGCCCTGATGTCAGAGCTGGATCAGGAGATATTTTATTAGTGCATGCCACCGAAACAGATCGCAAAGGTAAGAATAATCCCTTCTGATCTAAAGGAGTCTATTATTGTGTGTAAAAAAGCACATGCACTTAACAAACTCTGGGATTCAAATTGAACTACTGTTCAAAAGTTTGAGGTCAGTAAAAAATGCTTTAAAAATTTGTAATTTTTAGGACATATTTAAATGCATCTTTTTACATTGCTTATCAAATGTTTAATGGAATGCATCACTGTTTCCACAAAAATATTTAGCAACACAATTGAATGTTTTCAACATTGATAAGATTTCAAAATGTTTCTTGAGCAGCAAGTCATCATATCAGAAGGATTTCTGAAGGATCATGTGGCACTGAAGACTGGACTGCCATCACACGAATAAATGACATTTTAAAATATATAAAAATGTAATAATATTAGTGTTTCCTGACCCCAAATTTTGAACAGTGGTGTTATTTTATTTCTATTCCTCATTATTAAATCTTACCTTATAATCATGATTAAACAAATGCATCTTATGTTCTCTTTTGTAGATCGAGTTTTATACTGTGAAGCTTTTTTGACCACATACCGAACATTTCTAACCCCAGAGGACCTCATTAAAAAGCTCCGCTATAGATATCCTTTCTGAGGGTGCAGAAGGCGCTTTACAAATCTTTGCATTGCTAACCTTTTTCCACGCCAAGCTTCTTTTTTCCCTTAACTCTGAACACATATACCAGGTTTTCTCTCAGCTCTGATGTTGCCAAACAGCGAGCTAGTAAAAACACCTTCTTCGTGCTGGTGCGTGTGGTGGATGAGCTTTGGTGAGCTGGAACTCAGGTTTTCCTTGATGATACGCTTGTATAACATACAAGATTACAGCTCAAACAGAAGCAGTTTCTCTACACTGTTTACTCGTAGGCTCATGTGATGACACAAGAAACTACATAATGTAAACATTTGCCGCAAAAATGTAGCAGATGTAAATAACATTTGAAATATTTGAATTCTGCAAAACACCTATGAATTGTTTACTGTTTCGTAAGTGAAAGCTGCAAGTGACTTCTTTGTGAAGCTTATTTGAATATGAACTCTTATTTATATGTCATCAGTTTGGTTGAGCTGACAGAAGACATCCTGAAGCAGCTCATGGAGCTTGTGTTCAATCTGTTGTGTAACGGTGAGCTCACCCTGGCCCGGGTTCTGCGCAAGAACATCCTAGATAAAGTCCAGCAGAAGAAACTGCTGCAGTACACTAATTCCCTCAAAACGCTGGCAGCACGAGGTGTGGCCGCCAGGTAATGCCCACCAAAATCACCTGTCTTTTTTAAAAAAATCCTCATTAAAAGTGAATTGAACCGATTTTGACTTTGTTAACAGGCCCGGCACTCTGCATGATTTCCGTAGCCATGAGATCGCAGACCAGCTGACTCTCCTCGATGCTGAGCTGTTTTATAAGATCGAGGTAAGACTCCTCTAATTGCCATTCATTATGCTTTCTATCTCAAAAGATTTTTTCAACACATTTTTCCTGTCTTTCCGCAGATCCCAGAGGTGTTACTTTGGGCAAAGGAACAGAACGAGGAAAAGAGCCCCAATCTGACCCAGTTCACAGAGCACTTTAACAACATGTCATACTGGTATGATGCTCTGATTCTCAAGCTGGTGTAAAACCTTTAGCATTTAAGAAAAGAAACGTCATGTAGCCACAGCATAGCCAGAAAACTAGTCTTACAAAACCGGTCCATATTACCTGTATATTTTGTATATTTGTGACCCTGGAGCACAAAACCAGTCAGAAGTAGCACTATTTGTAGAAAAGCCAAAAAATACACTGTACACTGTCCTACTGCAAATATATCAAAGTTAATTGATATTAATTTGTCATTAGTAATATGCAATGCTAAGAATGCACAGCTTTTAAGGCAATTTTTTCTATGTTTTTTTTTTTTGCACCCTTAGATTCCAAATATTCAAAAAAGTTGTATCTCTGCCAAATAATGTCCTATCCTAACAAACCACACATTAATGGAAAGATTATTTACAGATGTATAAATCTGGTTTTGTGCTCCAGGGTCACATTTGTGTTTTTAAAAAATTAATTGCGATTAAAAGTGTTGAAAAAAACCTTTCTGTCTAATACAATGTCATTGCATGTAAGTGTATGGGCATGTTAATAAGTATACAGTGCATTAAATATTTTTAATCTCTCTTTTTAGGGTTCGGTCCTTAATAATCCAGCAAGAGAAAGCCCAGGATCGGGAAAAACTACTTCTAAAGTTTATCAAAATAATGAAGGTACAAACTAATTTCATTCTTCCAAATGAATAAATCTAATCTAAAAAAAAAAACCTTGAACTTGTGTCTCTCTGTAATTTAGCACTTAAGAAAACTCAATAACTTCAACTCGTACTTGGCAATATTATCAGCGCTGGATTCAGCGCCTATCAGAAGACTGGAATGGCAGAAGCAAACGTCAGAGGTAAATCACATGCTCCAGATCTGGGCAAATTGTAGTCCATTACAGATTACATGATGAAAACTGTAGTTAGGAATGCAATTTAGGGTATTCACTTTAGGTATTGTATTCTAATTACTTTTAGATTATGAGCATTTTGAAATGTAATGTAATCTAATAACAAGAGAGCACTGCCTTGTCTTTGTAGTGTAGTGCTCAGTCGATCGTCACAGTAACTGATATCTGTTATCTTCACAGGGTCTGGAGGAATATTGCACTTTAATTGACAGTTCCTCTTCCTTCCGGGCGTACAGAGCAGCTTTGGCGGATGTGGAGCCTCCATGTATACCGTATCTGTAAGAACAGATAATGTAAAGCAGATTTTGTATTGCGTGTAAAAAGTCCTATTCATCTTTAATTACTCTTTCCTCCATTGTGCCACAGAGGTCTCATCCTCCAGGACTTAACGTTTGTGCATCTTGGGAATCCTGACCTCCTCCATGGAAAGATCAACTTTTCCAAACGCTGGCAGCAGTTCAACATCCTGGACACAATGAGGCGCTTCCAGCAAGTGTGAGTACTTGGGCAACCCCTTAATCAAATGAAAACAAAATAAGCAGGACTTGATTTTCTTTATTAAAAAATGTCATGGATTGTGAAATGAAGCTAGATGTTTTAATAGATGTCTCTTCACATTTATTCTTTTTGCATGACTTCTATATCTGTTTCTTCCAGGCACTATGACCTCAAACACAACGACGACATTGTCTCATTCTTCAACGACTTCAGTGACCATCTAGCCGAGGAGGCATTGTGGGAGCTCTCTTTGAAGATCAAGCCTCGCAACATCACTCGCCGGAAAACAGAACGAGAGGAAAAGACGTAGCTCGCTCAGATAGAACTAACTGCTTTTAAAAGCCACGCTCCTCTGAAGTTGCAAAACACAGCAATCACAAGTTACTGTAATGGCAGCTACGAGACTGGAAACGATACTGTATTTCTGTTACAGTTTACTGAAACTTTTTTTCTTTTTAGCAAAACAAACGTGATTAGATTTTATTTTGTAATTGCACTGCGTCTGAACCTGTGTGTACATTTGAAGCAGAATAGTGGCAAGCGATTACGGGGTCTGAGATCGTAACCTGGGATTTTCGGTGATATTCCGGGACGTCTCGCCGCCTGGATGTTTGCAGCGCAATCTGGAAAATGAACTGCGACTCCAACTGTAAACTAATACCATGATGCTTCAGTTGGCATTTTGGATGTGGAAGTTCCTTGAAGACTGATATTTTTATTTATTTATTTTGTATGTAACAAATGCACATAAAGACTCTTTGGCTTTAGAGGGATTGCTGTAAATGCAGCTGCTGGATTGAACAGCTTCAAGCATGTGTGATAATAGGTCATTATGAGGAGACACGGTCTCGGGTATTAATAGCATATTTTTCAGGATTTTGTTGCTTTTTTTTTTTTTGCAAGATGAACTCAATATGAGCTTTTCTGGATTTGAGTTTGAGCAAGAGTGCGCCAATTTTAACGTGTTTCAAGTTTCCAACAGTTTATTCCACAATTTGGAGTTTCTCACATCTCAGAAATGCAAGAATTCTTTTTTTTCTAACAGTTCCAAAATTGTTTTACAATTCTGACATTTTTTCTTAGAATTCTAGTTTGTTTTTTTATTATTTCCTCCTTTGGAATGAAGAGTGTAAAGAAGGTAACTGTGATTTATCTCACAGTTCAGAATCGTGAGATATAACCTCAAAATTAGCTTTTCCCGTATAAATAACTACGTTTTCATGTTTCTGTTTATATTAAACTCATCCTCTTCATTTTAGCAATTTGAGGCCTATTTAAAATCAGTTGTCTTCCGATTACAAATAATTGCTAATAATCAGGGAAACTCATTATTTTGTTGATTATGTCTGTTATTTATTTATGTATTTATGTGCGAAGATTAACGAAATGCTTTCATTGTTTGCAAAGGAAGGTGTGTCTTCATCTGTGTGGTTTTTGCCAGAAAGATTTTAAGAGTTTTGCTACAAACGTTTGTATGGTACATTTCAATACCTATCACTTTGCACAACAGCAAGACACAAAATATCACAGTGATCAAAGACCGATTAACAAGTGCTTGAAGCTGTTCATGAAGTGGTGTCGATGTGATTTTTTTTTTTTATACAATGCAGTTTTCCTTTTGTTTTTTAAAAGGATTTTACATAAACGTTTGCAGAGAGATTTACTCTGTTGTTGTGAGATGTGATCAAATGTGCACTTTGAAGTTGATTGTGGGAGGCAAAGATTAAAAAAGGTTAGGGAGCAGTTTGAAGTGGACATGCATATGACCTTAAACCCCTGCAACGACGCTTACACAGGAACCTTTTCTTACCTTTGAATTGGACTGAAGTTGCTTTCAAAATTCCAAAGACCCCAGACCATATATCACCACTGTTTGAACATGATGATGATGATTCAGTTGCATATAACATACAACTGACATGTACCTCTGTACACATAATCCTGTGAAACCTGGTAAAATAATATACATATCATCAATGTCAATTGTTTTATGTGTGTGTGTGTTTGGGATTGATTTGCTGTGGTTAGGGGAGACACAATTTAATGCTGTGAAGAAAATGATTAAATTTGTCTTTAAGGGTATATAAAAGGATGCATTTTGGAAGTAGTTTGTGAAAAAAATGTAGAAACCATTACCCAATCAAGAATTTGTCGGATAACCAATAAATTCTTAAAGAATCTAATCTTATGACTTAAACCAATCTAAAATCAATAATTATGAGATGTTTCTTAGAAGCTGTAATAGATCAATATTAATAGTTCATGTGAGTAAATTTAATTATATTGATCATAAGTTAACTATAATTACAATCATCATGTTCTCAGATCTTTTTGTTGAAATGGTGTAGATTTATAAATTTCATGTAAAAAAACTAATGTAGGTAACAGGTCAGATAATTTGTTATTCTGTGAAAAATGAATCAGAAATGTCAATTCATACTGTAATATGTGACTTAAGACTGCAGACTTGGCTATATTGACACATATTTAAGACTACATCTGAAACTTTACAGGAGACATGAGATTACATATTTTATTATTTATCAATCTCAAGAAATATCTGTTTCAATTATTATTAAATAAAAAAGGCTTTTGAAAGATATAATTCAAAAACAAGTAAAAACTATAACTATTATCTAACGTACGTACAACGAGAAGCCACTAGTTTTTTCACAGTTAAACTATCGTACTACTAACACTCATTTTACAGTCTACGTTTTCAAAACTACGGCTGTCAATAGATCAGTATTCGACGAAAGCGACCTCAACAGTAATGTCTAATGATTAATACACGACAACGAAGTGCAATAAATAATTCTGAAAGAAATAATAATGTTTAAAACAATATTAAGTATTATATCATGGTGGAATCTTTGTAAAAAAAAAATCTTGCCAATGCGGAGACTTTTCGTTTGGCGATTAATTTGTCTCCATCCGACTTTTATTTTGAAATCGCTTCATTTCCTGCCGTTTAAAAAACTCTTCTGCGTAGCACTGCTGCATCTTCCGTTGTGTCGCTGGGCATTCATTAACCAGAATTGTGCTTTGTAACTGTAAGCTAATCGATTGAAAATGAATGTGATCGATCATGTGCGGGATATGGCAGCGGCCGGGCTTCACTCTAATGTCCGGATCATCAGTAGTTTACTCCTGACCATGAGCACCAACAACCCGTGAGTATCTGCGGTGCTTCGCTACATAAACAGATCTGCAGAAGTCAACAGTCAAGCAACAATTGATCGCGGTAACCATAATTCTCTTTCCTAGGGAGCTTTTCTCGCCCTCTCAGAAGTACCAGCTGCTGGTCTATCACGCTGATGCTATTTTTCACGATAAAGAGTACAGGAACGCAGCCTGCAAGTACAACATGGCTTTACAGCAGAAGAAAGTGATCAGCAAAACATCTAAAGTGCGTCCATCCAGCACAGGCGGCACAACATCTGCAGTGCAGGCTCAGGTGAGCTCCACCTGCCCCTCACACTAATCACTAGCAATACCACAGTCTGCTACATTAACAGTACTTCAATTGTTTTTGCCTTGGTTTAATCACTCAAGTGCTCTTAAATAAATGCATGCTAATTTAATTAATCTAAACAATAACTTTAGATATATTTCATAACGTACCTTTTTTTAATATAAAGTTATTTTTCTATAAATAACCATATATATTTTAAATTGTAAAAGTATATCATATAACAATAAACTATTTTCAAGACAACTGTTATGCTTTTCAAGCCCCTGTATTATGAAATATATGAAATAATCATTTATACTTATTTTAATATACTTCACACTGTAATGTTCTGAAATTTCAGCACCATTACTCCAGTCTTCAGTGTCACATGATGAGCAGAAATCATTCTAATATGCTGATTTACTGCTCAATACACTTTTCTAATGATTATCAATGTTGAAAGCAGTCTGCATTCATATTTTTGTGGAAATCATGGAACAAAAAAAACCATTTATTTAAAATAAACACAAAAAAATGTTTTGATTAATTATTCCAATGCATCTTTTAATATAAGTATTAATTTCTTTCAATTAAAAACTTATCAAACATATATATGCATATAAAATATAATACAATACAAATAAATGTTATGTTTTTTTATCTTTTCAGAAAATATAAAAATCATGAGCAGTAGTGATAGTGATACTTTTCTATGGAAACACTAATACAAAGTTATACTGGAATTTATGGAATGGATAGCCAAAACACATAAAAAAATAATACAACATAGACAGAGCAACCATCCAAAACATAGCCTATACACAAATGAAAATAAGATAATTATCATTTTAAGATGTTGTATTATAGTGGTGTATATTTTGATTATCTATACAAAAATAGGATTAGTTGCTGTGGTGGTTTTTATGGCTGCCATGTTCTTCATGTTAGAAGAGGTTTTTAATGTTGTTTGTTCATCACCTACAGAACTTGCCATCAGAGATTGAAGTGAAATATAAAATCGCAGAATGTTACACTATTCTGAAGCTGGATAAAGATGCCATATCAGTGCTGGAGGGGATCCCTTCACGCCAGAGAACGCCAAAGGTGTGTTCTCACACACACTGTCATTGGTTTGTCTGTGTGTGAGAATCTGTCAAGCTAAATACACATAATTATTAACAACTGATGTAAAAGAGCACTCTGTCTTTAATTCCAGATCAACATGATGCTGGCGAATCTTTACAGGAAAGCTGGTCAGGAGCGTTCAGCTGTCACCAGCTACAAGGAGGTCTTGAGACAGTGTCCTCTGGCTCTCGATGCTATTATTGGTCAGTAAGATTACAGCGCTGTTCCTGTGAAGCTGCTTGTATGTCTGAACCCAACATTAAACCACAGTTCTGTCTGGTCCACTCTAGGGCTTCTGTCTCTGTCGGTGAAGGGGGCAGAGGTTGCTTCCATGACGATGGACGTTATTCAGAGCATCCCGAATCTTGATTGGCTGTCTGTCTGGATTAAAGCACATGCTTTCATACATGGAGGAGACAATCAGAGAGCCATCAACACTATCTGGTGAGGATAGGACACTGTCAATCAAAAATCTGTATTAATAAATGTTTTATATATTTGTTTTTATTTTGTACTCGACCACTGTCATCCAAAAATATTACCACCAGTAGGGCTGGGCGATAAAACGATAACAATATGTATCGCAATAGACACATGATCGATATTAATAAAACATAAAACGTTAAATTTTTTTTTCTTCCGCGGAAGAAAACAGTCGTGATGGGTCATTTTTGAAAGATTCGTTCATTTTAATGTGACTTGGGAAGAACGTTCAGTCGTTTATGCGCATTTCGAAAAGTTCTTACTGGAATTAGTTCATCTGTTTGAAGTCTTTGGATTTGAGTCGTTTGTTCATCACGTGACAGCTCCAAAAGCCTAAAGATGATGACCTAATCAATCCTCTTTCCGGCTCGGACTGCGTTTGATAGGGTTATGGGGCTTTCACGTCACGTTATGAACGAACGACCCAAAAAGACTTTTCATATAAGAGGTGATGTGAGCTACTTATATACTGAAGACCCAGGTAAACAATGAATTAATCTTTTTTTTATTTCTTATAGCATTACAGTATTGTATTGTTTATAGCATGATCAGCGTGTGTGTACGCATCTACTAGGATTACTAGTGTTAGGGAAAAAACATTGTATTTATCCTTTTTTTAAAATGAACGAGATGACTCAAAAAAAGATTCATTCATTCTGGGTTTTCCATGGTTGTTGACATTTCTGTCTTAATAACTGAGGGGATTATGATCAGAGGAAGGTGAAGTTTAAAATAAAAATTTTGAAATGTAATATATTTTTCTCCTGGTCCTTATTTTAAATGGGTCATAAAAAATATCAATAATTATCAATATCGACCGATATAAAACATTGATATCGCAATACAGTTTTCAGCCATATTGCCCAGCCCTAACATCCAGTGTTACTGTATTTAGACGCATTTGTGATATTTAAACGTTGTTTGTTTGTTTTTTTTTTAGAAAAATTAAGTTTGTTGTCATTTTTATTTTATATATTGATATTTATATTTTTGGTCTGCATATAGCTTTTTTTATTTCGGTCATTTTTATAACATTTAATTTTTCATTTTTTTAGTATTTTTCAGATAGTTACCTAGGCTACATTTTAAATATTTACATTGTTTAAACATAATATTTATATTTGATCTTATATCAGCTTTATTTCAGTGAACAAAACAGGTTTTTAACCGATTTATTCAATAGTACCAATGATTAGTAACTTTGATTAATGCTGTGATAATATTTTATTTATTATAATAAATAAATAATTTATTATTATTATTATTTATTATTATTATTTCAGCTTTATTTCCATTAACTATTAATTAATTATATAATATTGGTGTAGATTGTGATTATCCATTCAAAAAGAGCAACAAAAAATAGTTGGCCATCTCTGTGCTATGTGAGGAATCATTCATGTCTATAGCACTTGCTCATCTCTCCTCAGCTCTTTGGAGAAGAAGTCACTCTTGAGGGATAATGTTGATCTTTTAGTCACTCTGGCAGATGTGTACTTCAGGGCTGGAGACACCAAGAACTCAATCTTGAAGTTTGAACAGGCTCAGATGCTTGACCCCTACCTGATCAAGGGTACATGCTGTTAACAAATCCTTTAACAATCTCGATACAGTGCTTCATGATTCTTGTTGGTTTGGATGAAATGATTATGCTGTTTTGCAGGTATGGATGTATACGGCTATCTGATGGCCAGGGAGGGTCATCTGGAAGATGTGGAGGTCCTCGGAGGACGGCTCTTTAACATATCTGACCAGCACGCTGAGCCCTGGGTCATATCTGGGTGAGTTTGACCTTCTCCTAATGTGTCTGAAACGCCTTCAGATTTCAAAGCAACCCGGAAACTCTTCTGTTTTGCACAGGTGTCACAGTTTCTACAGCAAGCGTTACTCTCGCGCTCTGTATCTGGGAGCTAAAGCCATCCAGCTGAACAGCAACAGTGTGCAGGCGCTGCTCCTGAAGGGGGTGGCGCTGAGGAACATGGGTCGAGTGCAGGAAGCCATCATACACTTCAGAGAAGCCATGAGACTGGCGCCCTGTCGTCTGGACTGCTATGAAGGCAAAGAATTTTTATGATAATAGAAATTTCTAGCAATTCTATATATTTTAGGAAGGCCATGATGAACCTGTTTATTTGCATTCTTGTATTCAGTTGGTCCTGTTTTTTGAAAATGTTGTAAAAGTTAGCCAAACCCCATAATAAGTTTTTCGTCTCGTGTCTTCTGTGTTCAGGTCTGATTGACTGTTATCTTGCCTCTAATGGTATCCGGGAGGCTATGGGAATGGCCAACAATATTTACAAGACCCTGGGAGCGAACGCCCAAACTCTCACCATCCTGGCCACAGTGTGTCTGGAAGATCCCATGACCCAGGAGAAGGCCAAGACACTGCTGGATAAAGCCCTCGCTCAGCGGCCCGACTATATCAAAGCTGTCGTGAAGAAAGCAGAGCTTCTCAGTATGTTCACTTTTCCACACGCCTTTTTATGTTTATATTGTGTATATACACACACACACACACACACACACATTAGGGCTGTCAAATTATTAATTTTTAATCAGTTTTCAGTGGATTAATCACTATTTGCAACTACACCCTACACATTTTTCTTTCTGAAATGCATGCCAAAAGATAAATAACAGGACACAGATACATAATTTTCATATTTTCATACACAGCCAAATAATGGTGGTTTAAATCAAGCTGAAACATACTGCACACCATAATATTTGTCTTTGCAATGTCCCACCGCTTCCTCTTTGG
>JAUCMT010000154.1:5067725-5080739 GCA_032357475.1 Enteromius thamalakanensis | reverse complement strand
TGATCTGGAAGATGACCTGAAAGGAAATGAGGAGTGAGACCAAGGCTTTCACACACACACACACACACACACCAGACAGCCTACAGCCTTTAATTAAATATTCGTTTAAAAAAAAATTATTGAAAACATAATACCAATATATAAACTATTCATTAAATATGATATATATGCTATAAATAAGCATGCCAGTAATAAGGAATAACTTTTCACACAGCTGTTTTTTTTTTTTTTTTAATTGACATCTGTAGGTAAAAATCATTTAAATAAATCTATAGTGAATACTATTTTATTAAAATATACTAATAAAAATAAAACTTATATTTTAGTCAGTAAAAATCATAAATACATAAAAAAAAATCTGAAAAAAATTGTTAAAAAAAGTTAAGAAATAAGTTAAAATTATATAAAAATAAATAAAACCAATATTAAATTATAAAAACAACCAATTTTATATTTTTAATTATTTTAATATATAAGTGACAGAAATGATCAATGACTAATTTTAAAATAGCATAATGATACTACCACTATAAAATATATTTTTGTTTGTGTGTGTGTGTGCGCGTGTATGATTTATACCATTACAACTATTTTTTTTTTTTTTAAGTTAAAAAGTATTTTAGGTATTGCATGCATGCATACATAAAACTTAAAGAAAAAGACTAGTACTACTTGTGTACTTGACAATAGTTTTCAAATAAATAGAATGTTTTCAACAAAACTGTTAACTAAGCCATTTATAATTTTATAATAACCTGTAAGAGTCAATTAAATGTTTGGATTCATGTCAATGTGAAAATGTGGAGTGCAGACTGCAGTGGTGGAGAAATAAACGTTTGATTACAGATATAATTATATTCTTGACCCAAGTTTTTTTCTGATATCCTCATGTACATAGAGCACTTAATGATATGTAGTGTGAAGACACATGAAGAGTGCTGTACCGGCAGCGGCTCTACGTAGAGGATGAGGAAGTGCAGAGACATGGAGAGGCAGATGGCTCCCAGCAGCCAGATGTTCTCCCAGGGAGGCATGCGCAGCAGAGACTGGTTCTCTGACAGACTGCAGGAGGAAGAACCACACGTTTACTTGGCTTGTTTTAAATCACTGTCATGTGTGAGGTGGATGCTGGCTGACCTGTTGAGGGCGTTGCACATCTCGATGGTGACCAGCACAGACAGGGCCATGGTCATGGGGTAGGGAGACTCGAACACGTGACACTCTAGATCCTGAAAGTCAGGATTATCAGGAGAACACTGCAGGAAGTGACTCTGAGAGGACGAGAGAGAAATAGATGCTTAGTTAATACCTCTACTACAACAACAAAATTAAAAGTAAATATGACTTCTTTTTAAAAATAATTTATTCATATAATTATACATTAACGGTCCTCAATATATAATAAAACTGCATTAAATATTACTTTCAGAAATTATATACATGTTATCAAATATATTTTCTTTTTATTATATATAATTTATTTTTAATTATACATATAAATTCTGATTTTATTAAAAAAAATTATGTAATAACAACAATAACTAATTATATTCTATTTGGATGTGAAAATTAAATCTTTATAAATATTTGTTTTATATATATAAAAAATATATATATAATTTTTTTTTAAATATAATTATAAAAAATAATATATACAGGTTATATACATTTTGTATTAGTAAATACCATAAGCTGATTAATAATAAGGAATATTAATAATTTTTTTTTTTTTTTTTACAAATTTTAATTATAAAAACACACACAAAGACAATTAAGACTTACATTGTTACAAAAAAATTATATTTCATAATATAAATATTGTTCTTTCAGAATTTTTCTTTTTCATTCTATAAATAATGTGACGCTGAAGCCTGGAGTAATGGCTGCTGAAAATTCAGTTTTGCGTCACAAATTATACCACTGTTTATGAATACACCCTTTTGCATTATTATTTTTTTTAAAAAAGTGTCCAAAATACTGTACTGCACTATTAAAGAAAGGTCATTTGTATAATTGTTTAAACAAATTTAAATATTAATTAGTTTTAAAAAAAAGTTTAATAGGGAAAAAAAAACGCATCAAAAAGTTGATGTGAAAAACAGCATTCATAAGCTTTTCTATCAGACAAAAGCCTATAGATTTAAAATCACACATATGACATTTATTTAAAAACAGAGCTACATACCAGCTGGTACAATGTGATCATTGGACCATCATCAGCAGAAATGAACCACCAGGCTGCAGCTCCTACAGTCGCAGCTCCCACATAACCTGAGAAACACAACACAACACTTAATGAATAACGCATCTAGTGTCGCTGCTCTGTAAACAAGCTAGAAAAATGTACATGAGCTAACATCTCTTAAATCCCAGCCACTAGGCTACATTAGTCATGTTTGTGACTCACAGCCGATGGCCAAGTATCTGAAAAAGAGCCATCCAGAGATGAGCGGCTCCTTGGCGTTGCGGGGTGGCTTGTTCATGATGTCCAGGTCAGGAGGGTTGAAGCCTAGAGCGGTGGCAGGAAGACCATCGGTCACCAGGTTCACCCACAGCAGCTGGACGGGGATCAGGGCCTCGGGGAAACCCAACGCAGCAGTGAGGAAAATACTGCAGAGGAGACCAACATCTCAGCAACAGACAAAACCAAACCAAACAGAACCAAATACCACAACCGGACTGACCAGACCACCTCGCCCACGTTGGAGGAGATGAGGTAGCGGATGAACTGCTTCATGTTGTTGTAAATAGCTCTCCCTTCCTCAACGGCAGCCACAATGCTGGAAAAGTTGTCATCAGCGAGTACCATCTCAGAGGCTGTCTTGGCCACGGCAGTGCCAGAGCCCATGGCGATGCCAATCTCTGCCTTCTTCAGGGCAGGGGCATCGTTCACGCCATCTCCTGTCTACAGAGACACAAGCGCTCAGCCAAACAGGACAATCAAATATGAATATGGAGCATAAAACTATTCATAAGGTACACAGGTATTTGTAGCAACAGCCCAAAAAATACATTATATGGATCAAAATTATAGATTTTTTATATAGCCAAATCTATAGGATATTAGGTAAAAATCATGTCCATGAAGATATATAAATATATCAAATATATCAAAACTTAATTTCGGATTAGTAATATGCAATGCTTTTTTTCAGATTATCAAATAGTTGTATCTCAGCCAAATATTGTCCTAGCCTAAAAAAAAACATCCAATATCAATGAAACAATTATTTACTCAGCTTTCAGATGTTGTAGAATCTCAATTTCAGAAAAAAAAATAGCCACTTAAGACTGGCTTTGTGCTCCAGGGTCACAAATGCGGTTGTGCTACATCCCTTAAAGGGTTAGTTCACCCAGAAATGAAAATACTATCTATTATTTTTGTTTTCTTTGCTAAAAATAAAACCGTATTTTCCTAGTGTCGTAAAACTGAAGTTGATCCACTGATGTCACAGACTATTTTACCGATGTATTTACTATGTTTCTGGATCTGGGATCATTTCAGTTGTATTGCTGTCTATGGAGGATGAGATGACTCTCTGATATTATCAAAAATATCTTAATTTGTGTTCCAAAGATGAACGAAGGTCTTACAGGTTTGGAGGGTGAGTCATTAATGACAGAATTTAAATCTTATGGTGAACAATAACTAACACCGTATGGCTGCCTACCATGGCAGTGATCTCGTCAAAGCCTTGCAGGAACTCCACAATCTTGGACTTGTGTGAAGGCTCGACTCGTGCGAAGCAGCGGGCATTCATGACGGCTTCGCGCTGGGCGCGAGGTGAAAGGTCGTCGAATTCACGGCCGGTGAAGGCCATGTCGTTGACGTCATCGTCTTCTGAGAAGATGCCAATGCGTCTGCAGATGGCCACAGCCGTGCCTTTGTTGTCTCCGGTGATCATGATGACCCGGATGCCAGCGTGACGGCAGAGCTTAATGGAGGCAGCCACTTCGGTACGAGGAGGATCCAGCATGCCCACGCAGCCCACGAAGGTCAGATCAGACTGGCAGATTAAGAGGAGAGGGAAGTTTAGAAAAACCTTTTGTAGGTGTCTTTCCACAGTGGATAACCTTCAGCTAGATGCTAACTGGCTAAATAAAGACAGCTAGCTAGACACAAAGATTTTTAGAAGATAAAGATCCGAGGATTTCAAGATAGTTAAATACTTCACTAGATAGCTGACTAGTTGGATAAATAGTGTACTAGAGAGAGAGCTAATCAGACACACAAAAAAATATGTTAGATGCAGAAAGTAATTACCTAGTTAAATACTTCATTAGGTAGCTAATTAGCAGGATCAAAATGATTTTTTTAGACAGCTAACTAGCAAGACAGTAAAAGGTTTATTAGACAGAAAGCTAGTAAGAAAAAAAGATAATTAATTAGTCAAAACACTTAGGAACACTGTTAGCGTGAGCTAAGGGAGGTCATGTTCGGAACACATAAATTAAGCCCAAAATATGGGACATCCCAGCTAATACAGGACAGTTGAAAACCCAAGATGATCATCTGATCATCCTTTAGTTTTAATCACAGGTGACCAGTACAAGGTCATACTCTTCATTACATAGCCAATTAGCTAGATTAACAATGTATGTTTTTGTAGGTAGCTAGCTAGACCGCTATCAAAATGCAAATACACTTTCATTAAAGAGCTAGACGTTAGCTTTTTATTGGGGCTGTCAAAAATAACGTTTTACGCGTTATTTTTCGTCGTTAATTACGTAAATTTTTTTTATGCATTTCAGGGGTGTGACGCAAATTATTACAAATTATTTGTCAGGAAAGTGGGGCAGCAATTACCTCGGAGTAACTGCACTTTGCATCAGTGACACGTAGGAACTGAAGTCTTTTACGCTGGCTGTATTAAAAACTGAGGAGCGTCATTTTGAGTAAATGAGGGCAAAACGACAACCATTGGAACTGACAGTGACCGCAATTTGTCTTACACACTATGAACACATGAACTGAAGAGAAGTGTCACAGTGAGTCTTGCTGACAGCGGCTTTGTAAATAGAGCAGAAGCGCCAGTGCCGCGTGCGATAGTTTCGGCGCCGAGGCTATTTTGCTGCGCCCCTTACGCTGAATTAAAGTGACAGTTCTTGAATTTGATCTAAATTCAGGTGTAGTTGCAAATAGTGATTAATCATGACTAATCCACTGAAAATCCTCATTAATTTGATTAAAAAGTTTAATTATTTGACAGCCCAACTTTTTATAAAACATGATAAAATAGAAAAATTATTATTATATATCTAACTAGCTATATGAATAAATAGTTTATGAAACAGAAAACAAGTTTTTTTTTTTTTTTAGATGCTAGCTAGCTATTTAATATTTGGATAAACACTTTATTCTGTAGCTGTGAGCATGACAAAAGACAGTCATAGTACAGTATTGTATAATTCAGTAACTCAAGTCACCTCATACTCTGCAAAGCGGGCCGTATCTGACAGGACCATCTCATCTTTCTTCAATGGACTATCACGGGTGGCCAATGCCAGGCAGCGGAGGGTATCACGGCCCGTGCCGTACTCCCTGATCACAGACATGATCTTATCCTTGATGCCTTGAGTCAGGGGAACCCTGGACCCACCTACACGCACATACGTGCACCTGTCGATAACTCCCTCTGGAGCTCCCTGAGGAAGACACTCAGTTCATCAATCTGAAAATTGTACCAATACAACAACTCCGTAAATAACAAACCAGTATCCGTTTAGCACCTTGACAAACATCTTAGCAGAAGAGGATTTGGCCTTGTTGGGGGAACAGTACACAGACATGGACTTCCTGTCTCTGGAGAACTCCAGGGTGAACTCCTTCTTCATCAGCTGCTTGATCACCTACACATATATTGAGTTATTAAATCATGTTTAAACAAGTGCTTGCATAATTCTGTATTTATTGTATAAATATTTACTGAGTTGCAGGCGTTTGCTCTCTCGATCTTAGACAGGCTCCTGACGTCAGTGTCAAAAACATTCATCTTTTCCACCAGGCAGGTCAGAGCTGTCTCCGTGGCCTCTCCAACCTTCTCAAAAACACCTTTGGACTGAAAGAGAGTTGGCATTTATCACTTAGATGCATCCTCCAAACGTGGCGCTGAACTTCTGCTAAAGGTTTCCATCGTGACTATTCTTTTGTCAGTAAACACTGTTAGAGATCAAATTGAGGTCATTAACCAACAAATGATTAAGTAATATCTTTATATTAAATTAAATTAGATTAAAACATGAAACTGACCAGAGACATTCCCAATGACATCATCTCCACCAATTTTTTTTAATAAATTAAATATGTAGCATAGATGCATTAAAGTGAGCAAAAGTATGAATAGTCACAACAAAATTATATTTCAAATAAATGCGGTTCTTTTAAACCTGAAATGTTATAAAAATATATTTACTTAAAAATAGGTTTAGAATTTTCTAAATATACAGTGATGGACATCATTGCTTATATCATCCAGGATAAGAAAGGATGATTAGTAAACATACCTCATTAAAATCCAGGGAGGAATCATTACACAAGGCACAGATGGTTGCCAGCTCCACCAACCCGTCATATTGGGAGCATTTCACTATTCTGTTATTAAGGAATCTGAGCAACCAAACAGAATGAGCAATAAACCACTTACTAAAACAGGCGAGTTTGACTGCAGTACTACAAATAAATATAAGAGCAGAGACAGACAACTCACACGTCTCCTTCAGGAGCATATGTGGAGCCAGAAATGGTGAATTCGGTCAGTGAGCAGTTATCTCCCTCAGCCTTGTCTATGACGAACATCTGAAAGACAGACATAATTGTAAAAAAAAACGTTTTGGCATTTATTTCCCTGCATGCAGTTCCAGTCTGGAATATTCTGGTATATTTGGGTGAACTGTTCTTTTAAGGTACCAAATGTTAACTAAATGTATCAGCCTGCTGTCCATCCTGAAGGAATTTGTTGGGAAGTTAACTGACAGAAGATGGCAGCATAAGCAAGTATTAGCATTAGAAGATTATATGTTAGCATTGACTCATGGTGCTGTTTGTTATTAGGTTTAAATAAGCACACAAACTGGCAGAACAGGAAGTGGGAGGGGGGCTGAAAGCACTGAAATACTGCTCATCTTGCCTTTGTGTCACAGACTTTAAGTTTAAATTATTCCAACATCTGATGGAAAGAGAAAAAAAGTCATAATTTGGACTCTCTATTATTGAGCTCATTTCTGCAGAGCGAGCAGCCCAGGCCAATGACAGAGATCTTTATCGGTGGAGTTCAGGAAGCTGCACCAAAACATTTCCATTCCAGAGAATGACAGAGGGTTTTTAACGGACCCAAAAAAAACCCTCAGCATAAACAGATCTCCTGACAGAGTGCTGTGTAAAATATGCAGGAGGACAAAGACGGAGTGCAATCAGCATGTGTTTACCAATGTATTCGAAGTTTCTAGTGACGAGCAATTTTCCATCCACACTGCACTTTAATAAAGGTCTCTGCTTATAATCAAAATAAAAAATATTCTTCTTATTTTTTTTTTTCTTATCTGTTGCCAACAAATGAGAAGCTTAAGCTACAGGTTTCCATATATAACAATATAATAGTAAAATAGTATTATTATATTTATTATAATAAAAATAGAACTGAGTGATTGTAATTTGCATTAACCAGATTCCAAAATCAAATACTTGTGATTAAATTAAAGTTTCACTTTAAAATGCTCATAATCAGACTGCAGACTCACATTGGTTATAATAATTTATTTTTCATTTAACATTGTGCTTTAATTAATAAATTATTATTAAACTCATGCAACCTCTGCAGTTCCTTCCCAAACCCAGATTGATGTAATTTAATGTTTACTGAACTTCATGTTGTTGATAAGAACAAATGGAAAATATTTTCTTCTTTGTATTTTTATACAAACACGGTACAAGGTTATCCATTTAATCAATGTGATAAACAATTAGGACAAAAGTAATGTTTGGGAGTATTATCATTTATATGTAATTTTATGTATTTTATAATGCAAAAATTGTTTTTTTTTAGCTGCTATTGACTAAGGTCTTGTGCAGTTTCTTTGAGCAAATTATTGTTCATAAATAATAATTTACTGTACATTTGTAACGGTCCAATATTTTATCTTAACTGTGCAATATCTTATCTGTCAAATAGTAATAGCCTTGTAAAATTTCTGTCTACAACATATCATTTATTGTATTTATGAAGCCTTGTCTCCTCTTGTCCATGTCTCTTGCACTTTATGTTTGCACCTTATACTTGAACTTTTGTGGTCTTGCCGATAACTGTTCAGGTAACTGTGCAATGACAAATAAAAAGTCTAAAAAAGCATTTAGTGAATGTTTATTAGTTTTAAGGTCATCTATGTGCTAGTGTACTCCTAACATAGATAAAAAACACTTATATGCATGATATGCTATAAAGATTTTTTTAAACCTTTCCAGTAAAACAATTTTGGGGTTGTATGCAAATTTGTGCATGTTTAATGAAGTTATTTAGTGCATTTAACCTTCTGCACAAAGCCTAGGATGACTAAAGTGCTAAAGAAAGGGCTCACCCTGCAGACGGACATCTGGTTGGTGGTGAGGGTGCCGGTTTTGTCAGAGCAGATGACGGAAGTGCAACCCAGTGTCTCCACAGAGGGCAGAGAGCGGACGATGGCGTTCTTCTTGGCCATACGACGGGTGCCAAGAGCCAGGCAGGTGGTGATGACAGCGGGAAGACCTTCGGGGATGGCGGCCACAGCCAGAGCGACGGCGATCTTGAAGTAGTAAACGGCTCCACGGATCCAGGAGCCGCCGTGGACGGGGTCGTTGAAGTGGCCAATGTTGATGATCCACACGGCGATGCAGATGAGAGAGATGACTTTGGAGAGCTGCTCACCGAACTCATCCAGCTTCTGCTGCAGAGGCGTCTTCTCCTGCTCGGTGGAGGCCATCTCGTCACGTATTTTGCCGATCTCTGTGTTCACACCTGTGGCCACCACCACACCTACGGCTTTTCCAGCGGCTATGTTGGTTCCCTGAAATGCACGCATTTAAATGTACAGGAGTCTTTTCCACCAAAATGATTTGAAGTGTGAACCAAAGTTTAGATTAAGTCTTATTTTCTTACAGAGAACAGCATGTTCTTCTTGTCCTGATTGACGGCACGGGGATCTGGCACAGGGTCAGTGTGCTTGATGACAGAGACGGACTCGCCTGCAATATGAGTGAATTAATAGTAAAAACACAGCTAAGATACTTGACACTTAGCATACACACACAAATAAACTAATTGCTTTGTAACCTGTCAGGATGGACTGGTCCACTCGGAGTGTGGTGGACTTAATAGCACAGATACGGATATCGGCAGGTACCTTGTCTCCCACTAGGAGAAGGAAAAAAAACAAGGTATTTAGAACATAGCACATGCAAATAAATGCATAAAAAAATGCAGCAAAACAAAATACTAATTACATAAAACCATATTCAAATCATAATCCAATGTTATAATGTAGAATAAGCTATTTTTTTCCAGCCACATTGAGCTTTAATGTGTATGTGCAGCACATTTCAGCGCAAAGTTGTTTATTTACATATGCTTGATCCAATGTTTTTAGCGTTCACTTTAGTCCTCAAATTTTCAGCTTAATAGCACAGTTAAAATTGCTAATAAATGCACACATAAAATTAATGAAAAAAAATAATAAATTAAAATTGTTCACACCAAAAAACTATGCATGCGGTCCAAGACTTACAAGCTTTGACTGACATGAGGGTGCGTAAATGATACATTTCTGAATGATCTATTCCTTTACATAAACACATAGGTTAAAAAGCAAACCTCTTCCAAAGTTAGCTTTAGCTTAACTGTCTTTAACAGTAAAATGTTAACCTTTTTCCATTATGAAGATACACTACTAGAGTTTCACAATGTAACATTAAACTTACAATAATATATCGTTTACAAAATTTAAAAAGTTTATTTTCTATGATCACACTATACTGAAAAAATTTAATTTTGTAGTTTTTTTTGGGGGGACAGTGCTCAGAAAGCATTAATGTCTTTTGAAATATTTTCCTGTCTGAGGAAAATGCTAGGCAAGGTGAACCACAGCATACCCAAATCAAATTTTGATCAATCAAATCAACTAGTCCCTTTTGCACAGTCCTAAAATGACTTAAAGGACCAGAGAGAGAAAGAGAGAGCGTGTTCACCCATCGAGAACAAAGTCATGTAAGCTCATCTACGCCCTTGAGGGCGAGAGAAGAAAATAGCATGTGGAGCAACAATGCACCGCGCCAAAAATGGAGAAACTATTTTGATATGGTTGGTGATGTGCTGATCAGGTTTAAACACAGAGGCATGGCAGCAGCTGCCCCTGCGCACGACAGAAACAGTGACGAAGGTTAACACCCCCTAAACTGTCAATCAACTGGGAGGTGTTATACTTGTTGTACATATAACAATGCATTCAAGAGCACCTTTGAGGAGTATGTTTGTGATAACCTTTCTTAGGCCACACTTGGCTGATCTGTCCATGTTAAACATGAACATATCTATCAGTGAAAGTCCAGGGAATCTACTTGGCCAGCATGTGGAGTGTGGCAGCATGAGAAATGGCAGGACGTGATAACAATGGATGCTGCTTGGCCTTGGCACAGATCATCACACATGTGTGTGAACAGGATCTCTGCGCTGTGGATTAACAAGCTGTGCATTCGCCACGATCTGTCAGGAGCTACGGCGACAAAGTCACGCACACTTTTTCTCAGAAAGACTTAATGGATTGCAACTTTTAGCCACCTAAATAGGGAACGAATGTACACAATGACGTCTGGTTCCCAGAAGGTCCCCCAGCACTTTTTACTGGCAACAACTAAAGTTTCTTGCAGGAATGGACACTCGATCTGAGGATGATCAGAGGTAGATGCCAGATAACTGATCAGATATTCAGGGTTAATGCAAACTGGGTAAGGGAAAGTCAGAATTAAAGAATTATCTGCCTTTTAATTTAGGAGTGTGAACTTAGTCACACTGCAACGAAAGATTAAATAAGAAAATGAATCAGGAAGAGGAATTTAATAAATTTGCAATTCAAAAAGAAGATTTTGAACATTTATTTAATATAAGTAATAGCAAATAACTAGATAATTGCATAATATTACATGAATATGTTCTGTAAATTACGTAACTAAAACGAACAGACAAATTAATTCAATAAATAAAAAGAAATACAGATGTAGTTATGTTTTTTTTTAATTATATAAAATTACAAAAGTATTATTTACACAATATATGTTATAATTTATATACAAAATAAATAAAAATAAATATTGTTTATGTATTAAATGCATATTTAAAAAGAATACAATACATGCAAATAAATTACAAAAATATGTACACAAAAAAAATGTAATTTTATTTGTGCATTTGTAATTTAAATATTTAATTGCATAAAATTACATAAATTAAAACAAATGATAAAAAAGTATGCAATTAAATATTTAAATACACATACACAAATAAAATTACATTGTGCTTATTTCTACATAATTAAATAAAATATGACATAAATTACATAAAATAAACATGTATTTTAATTATATTTACTTTTCAAATTTTAAAATCATCTGCATCTTGTTTACTACCTCAACTCAAATTTAACCAAAATTCAGAAAAGAATATAAACGGCTTCTCAATGCAGTTTCAAATGCTTCACAATGCACAACCCTGAATAAAACAGTGGATTAGACTTTTTAATTAAAAGGTCCATACTTCAAATTACATGGACAAGTCTCAATGAGATGCTTAATTGTGCTGCTGACTAATGCAGACCCATACCACAAGGTGAGAATGACGTGTCTATTCAATTTCGCTCTAGCTGAGAGCTGATTCATGACTTAAGAGAGGCCCGATGGCACAATTCACAAGTGTGTCGATGCTTTCCAGAAAATAGCAGCATTTTATCAGTGTGCATATACAAAAAGCCCCAGCGATGAGCTATTTCAGGCGTATCTGGCCTCCAGGTAGAAGAGTGACCTCCGAACCCCTGAGTTGTTGGAGTTATTTATCCGCCCACTGTACGCACACAGCCTCCTCATCAGCCCTCGAAGAGCACAGGGAGCCCAGAACAAACCCAGCAAAAGGACCCTACATAACACCCACACAAGGACTCATCACAAATTCAGCTTAAAACTGAACTACTAATGGATCGTTCAAGATCAAGAAAGAACACAGTGGAAAGGAAGATGCAGCATTTACATGCATTCCAGCTGTCTTATCATAAGCACTTTAGCATCTTAAAATATCGTCAGCAAGCATCAATCAGCATGGTAAAATAGCTCACACCTAACCCACCGCAGGAGGACGGAAAGTAAAACGGTTTCATTTAAAGGTTTATGCTTCCATCACTCCCCCAGCAACACATTCACAGCTTTCATTCCTCTGCTCTTTATAGCGACGCTTGATGCAGGAGTCAAACAAACATGCCTGCTCTTTACTAGCCACATGTCATCACAGTATAGCTATCAGATTGGCAGCTACATTTTAAATCTTGAGGGTCTCATGGTAATTGGGTCAAACTTAAATGACTAGTGGTTGACCGATATATTGGCTAATATTTTAAGTTTTTCACAATAAAATACCTGTATCAGTCATAAAAAGACAGATCTTTAATCTACAAATCATTGGTTTTGTGCATGCTTGGCCACTCAGAGAAGTGTGGTGAGGATGGAATACTGGACAACCGTTCCACCTATTTATTAGGGCTGTAACGATACACCAAACCCACGATTCGGTTCGTTTCACGATTTTTTCCGTGGGGGGTGGGAGAAAAAAACCGATCCATTCCTTTCAAAGAGCCGTTCAAAAAAATACCCCTGCGCTGGGTGTGCCCCTCCCTCTATAACTGCTCTGTCTCGCGGAGGAGCTCATTTGTGTGCTCCCATCATTCATGTTTATGAGCCGTTCAAAAGATTCAGTTCGTTTGCGAACGTCACAACTCTAGTCACTTGGG
>JAUCMT010000154.1:5032727-5045826 GCA_032357475.1 Enteromius thamalakanensis | reverse complement strand
CTCAACTAATGCTTAATTAACCATTAATTAATGCTTAACTAATGCATTATTCTGACCCCCTATTCTGAAGTGTTACCAAATATTGGAAGAAATGGATTAAGGATTGTAATTTAAATAATTATTGACTGTACAGTATAAGTATACACCCTTGTTGTACTAAAAACCATAGAGTCAAATTAGACAAGGCTGATATAATAATGAAAGCTGGAATTAAATAACAATAACATTTTATTGTCATTTTTATACGTTGGCATGATTGTTTTGGAAACCCACATTCCCTGTTTTTGTGTCTGTAGGTCAGAACGAAGGTACCATATCCATGGCCGAGAGCGAGATGTTGTACGTAATCGAGGAAGATAAGGGTGACGGTTGGACCCGTGTCCGCAGGAACGAGGATGAGGAAGGATACGTGCCCACATCCTACATCAAACTCTTTTTGGACACGAATGCCAAAGGTGCTATGACATACATATAATCCCACATCACTGAACACCCGGAAAGCGCTTTTAGTGAACGCTGTTCAACTATGTATGAAAATGTTCTCATTGAACAGAGGAAGCAGACGGCAGCTCACTTCCTGTTTTTACAAGTTCAAGATGCTATCTGTCATTTCTCTGTCATGTCTCCCTTTGACCTTATCAGTGTTTTTCTGCATCCATGAGGGTACAGTCAATTAGGCAATAAAGACAGCTGCTGTGCAATTTTGATAAATCTGATGGAAATGGCTGCTTTACCAACATATCATGTTCATATTAAGCATTATAGCTTGGCATTATGGTGGTTTTTCTGCTATAGCCAAGACATGTAGATACTCACACTCACATTTTTAATGATCTACAATCAAATACTTTTAGATTAAGAATGATTAGAAATATCAAAAGCAAATCTTCTGGCAATAAAAAGTAATTACTTACTAATGTTTTGACCTCAAAATACAGAATAAGTAGCAATCTTGGTGTTTTTAATTAGAATGATTTTTTAAGACGTCGAAATCGAGAGAATCTTTTGCATGAGAGATGGAATAGAATATTTTCTCAGGTACGTTTACTTTGGTGTACATCCTTGTACCTCAAATCCTGAATCTATACAGGATTTTCTTTTCTTTCCTCGAAGGCAAATCGCATTCGATTTCAGCGCAAATCATTATATGTGAAAGCTTAAGTAGTAAATGCATGCCTCTGTGAGACTTCTGCTAGCTAAAAAATAAGTCAAAGATATACTCATGAACCCATAGTTAACAAGATGCCTTTCAGTGTAGTGAGCGTTGAAGCAATAATCGAAAAGATGCATGTTATTCGTAACACTGGCCAGCATGGAAAACTAACACTTAACGTGAAGTTAAAGAACGGTTTTCCAGGTGGTCGTGGCAGTGTGTATTAGCAATGCTTACAGCAGGAATACCTCTCTGTGTGCATGCTAGAAAAACATACCGGTTATTTATTGCTGCTTAACCGATTCATCATTTGTTCATAGCTTTATCAGCAGCTGTTAAATAGTGTCGCCAGCTAAATATAGGAAGAATTTTTTGTATTTGTATTTTCTACTGTCCCTGTCTTTAATTCACACTTCATAGCGGGGCTGCGCTCCGACGTCGAGCTTCCGTGGTTTACTAAACGTTTTTAACCCATTGCTGTCTGTGAATCAACGATTGTACAGGAGTTCTTGTGCAACATCTCTAACATGTCTTGTGTGATTTTTTTTTTTTATTTGTTTCTTTTTTTGCTTTTTGTTTCTGTTCCTTTCTTTGCAGATCCCTAAAAGTGTTTGGCTGGCACAGGAGTGGCAGGGCAAGCGTCCTTGCGTGAAACGTCCTCCTCTTGTAACTGTAGTCAGAGAGCTGGCAAATGGGGGACTAACTGAAAGGATATTCCATTTTTAACGCAACCACTTTCACTGAACCCTCTCGTCTGCCATAAGAAGGCAAAATGATTTTTTTTTTATGACTAGCGTGCTGATTATTTGCAAAAGCTTGCTTCTCGTATGGACCTAGAGTATTTAGCCTTGTGCCGTAGCTGCTTGCCGTCAGAGCCGAGCCTTTAGGTTTGTTCGCTGAGGCACAGAGTAAGTGCCGTGTACATGTCTTGTTCTTGCCTGGCTTGCTTCAGAGCCAAGAGGAGTTTCTCATGAAGACATTAGACTTGATGAATATTTGTCAGTGCAGACTCGGTTTTGTGAAAACTATAAAAATGTGGGGGATAAATGGGACTTGTTTTATACATCATAGGCCAGAATTGTTTTTTCAGTTATTATCGCAGTGTTTGCAAGGCGGCAGTGTTTTCACATAGATTAGATCATAGAAATGTGCAATTAAGTTTTTTCCTGTTGTATATTCCTGTATGTATTTGCTGTTCAAGTCAGGGATGGTTATATCAAAAAGCTTGTCTTTATATACACTACTATTCGAAAGTTTGGGGTTAGTACGATTAAAAAAATATGTAATACTTTATACAGCAAGCATTCAATTGTGCTTTAAATTTATCAAAACTGACAGTTATGAAAATAATCATGTAAAAAATATAAATTTCTTATGGTTTATAGTTTCTTTTGAACCATTGTTTTCACTGAAAAAAATATTAAGCAGCAAAAATGGTATAAATGTTTCTTAAACAGCAAATCTGCATATTAGATGATTTCTGAAGGATGGAGAAATTATGCTGCAAATATAGCTTGAATAAATGACAAGAAATACAAAATATATATTAAATTGTAATAATATTTCACACTATTGCTGTTTTATGAGATGTACAGTATTTCAAAAATCTTACAAACCCCAACTGACAATAAAATGTTGTTAAAATCAAAATCAAAAACAGACAGTGAATGTCATTGTAATATTTGCATACTGGATTATTTCTTTTCAAGCTATAATTTTACCTTAACACTTTTGCTGCCTTGCAAGCACTGGTATTTCCATCAGGAAATGCAAATCTAGTCATTATTATTAACATGATGATGAATGCATAATCATCCCCTACATTTTGTGTGAGGTGCTGTTGTAGATGAATAGTTTCTCAATGGCAGGTGAAGCGGTAAGCATCTTTTCTGGTTCTCTTACTCTTTCCTCCCAGAGAAGAAAGAAGTGTCACCTCACTCACTCACTCATTCACACTTTCCTCCTGCGATGTGCACACACACACACACACACACACGCCACAGCTGCTCCCTTCCTCCTCTCGCTCTCTTTCTCACCTCCTCTTCTGTTTCTCTCACTCTCGCTGTCTCAAACTCCCTCTTTTTGCCTCTTCTCTCAGGCAAATTCTCTCTATCTCCTCTTTGTCTCCTGTTTTTCTGTATCTACCCTGTTGTGACAGACTGAAATGAGTGATTCATTTAATCACATCTGAATCAAATATTTGTCCCTAACCTAATCTATATATTATTTGACAAATACCCTAACTACCCCATATATCCCACGGCACCCCTGCTAGACCTTTGTTATAAATGTACATTTTCAGCCAACTTTGGAAGCATGTAAGCTGATTATTGTTGATACTTGCATACTACATAAAAATGTCCCTCAATTTGTATTGCAAAAAAAATTTATGAATTATTTAAAAAAATAAATGATCACTTATACATTTCTAAGAAATTGCAAGAAACAAATTTAAATTATATAGGACATATTTTAAGTAGTAATAATTTTTTACAGTGTATTCTGGTCAAGAAACAAGGACACAACCATGCAAAGGATGAACTTTTTTTCTAGGATGAATTAAGTTAAGGATTAAATGGATTTAAGGGAAAAAAACAAGAACAACAACCTTTTTGTAATTCATTTGCACAGTAGTGAATGTGTGCTTAATTAAAGTGGAAAAAGTGAAAAATGTGAAAGTCCAGTAGTTTCCGTCACAGGATATTACAATTCAGGTTCCAATCATAAAACAAAATGTTTTGCTCTTTTACCCATGAAACTGAAGCGTCATATTGTAATTCTCATTCAGTATATGTGAAAGTAATGCCTGCCTGCCTGCTTTGATTGGATCGGTTGATTTTTTTTAACATTGCAACACACTGAGCAGCATCACTCTCATATATTGAAGAGACACTTTAGCCGTTTTTATCAATGACCTTGGAGATTACATCCCTGCTGAAACATTAAAAAGTCTCTGAAATGTCACTTAGCCATTCAGAATAGAGGACTGCAAGCAAATGTTGCATAACTGTATCCCATCAGAATCAGTTCATGAAATCCCAGAAGTCCTCTATTAATAAATGTAACTAAATTGGCGTTTAGAAAAGTATCTGAATAGCCTCTTTCTCTCTCTTTTCCTCTCATTCTCTCGGCGCGGTGGATGTGGCTGTGTCTGGTGTAGCTGTAGTGGTGCAGTCCAGTAGATGTTGATGGTGGTCCTCAGCTGGTGCTGTGTTTCGACGCATGCATGCTTGCCCTGTCTCTGTGTGTGTGCCAGTCTTAGGGGGTCCAATTCTCCATAAAGTTCAAGCCTTCGCTTTCTGACGGTTGAACTTATGCTTTTTGAATTGTGTTTGTGCCTGTTTTTTTTGTTCTCTACTTTTATCTTCTTGAGTGTTTTATTTCTTTTGGAAAATATATGCATGGTCTTGTGTCTACACATCCCCCCTAAGGTATTCTTTCTGAATTGTTTACACTGTTTTAGATTCTTTTTTTGAGTCTCTCTGAATGATTGCTATCCAGGGTCCAAGATTAACAATCACCAAGGCCACACGCAAAAACTGGCTTTGGTGAGTAAATAAAAGCTTACATGCCTAATGGTTGGTAACTATTATGAAACGGGATATAATAAATGGGTCAAGTCTTAAAAAAAAGTGCTTGTTTTGTTATTTATTTGTGATTCAAAGACAAATACATGCTTGAATATGTAACCCTAATACTAAGATTTCTCTTTTATTCTAGTACTAAAAAATGTTTTATAAATCTTGCACCAAAATCACATGTTATTTGTACTTTATACAATGATTGGGGGAAAAGAGTTGAATAATTCCATGTATTTTGAAAAAAATAATCTTAAAATAGATTTTGTTAGCACATAAGAAATACATTATGGTTGGTAAAGTCTGTCGATTGTTAATTTTGGACCCTGTCAATATCATTCTGATTTCATTTTTGATGTTAAACACAAGTATTTACCTCATTCAGGATAGATTTGGGCTGCTCTTCAATAATAGGTTCTGAACGGGACGAATATTGTCATATCCATTCATGAGGAAACACTACTGCAGAGCTGAAATGTCTGTGTTTTTCTGTATATTGTGCTTTTGAACTTGCTGGATCCCTTCCTCGGAAGACCTCATAAACATAAAACTGCCAAATCAAGTGTGAAAGGCTTGTGACTTTTTTGCAAATGCTAACCAGTATAGTAGACATTGAGTTGAGTTTTATTTCAGTTCAATTCAAATCATTCATATTGTAAAAGTCAAAATTGTATGTCTGTCAAACTGGGCAGTTTTTATGTAGAAGTTTAACAAATTAAAGGTCATTTTAAAACGGTTCTGTTTGTCCTGTTTATCGTCTTGATGGAATGATTTTGCGACATTGTGGAGATCAGCTGGTTTTACTGCTGGACCCAGTACCAAAATGGTTTACTCTAAGTAAACCACATCCCTAAAATCAAACAATTACATGTATTATTAATATTAATGCAGTAAAAATTAATGTAGGCAATATTTTAACACAAAACATACTGATCATGCAGACTTAGTACATGTTACTTAACCTGGTTATGAACTTCTACTGCTGTATATCATATTTTGATTCACCGTTTAATACACAAGAACAGTGTTTTCTCCTTTTATTTTGCAATTTTAACCGTTATATGCATTTTTGCATTTTATTTTTTGTATTAGCCACTAATAGCCAGTAGGGTACAAAGTTATTATTAACTTAAATGAAGTTAAAACTATTATATATATGTATATTGTATTGTATATATATATATAGAATTTGTTTATATATTGTATTTTTATATATATTGAAACTATATTGACCCAATAAAAATTCTAATTTAAATAAATCTGAAATAGATATAGAAAAAAAAGGTAGAAATGTTTTAATGAAAATTTGTAATGTTTAAGAAGATTAATGACTTGGAGTTCTAAAATTACTAATGCAAAAAATTAAATAAATTAGCTAAATAGGAATGTTTAAAAAACAAATTAAATGACCAGTGGACTTAAAACTGCTAAAATTCAAACCATAATGAAAAACCGACAATATTATTAAATATTATAAAAGTATAAAATAAATAATAAACACTAATGGACCCTTTTTACAAGACTGATGACGCGTTTAACGGTGAGGTGATATAAAATCGTTTTTTATATTTGTATTTTTTTATTTTTTTTTTACATTTATAACACCATTCTTTGTATTCTATTACTTTTGCATCAAATTGCAAAAAATAAAAAAAAGTTTACGCTAATGCGAGGGGGTTTCTAATGCAGCGTCTATGAGAGGAACGGTGCATTTTACAGCGTCTCTCTATTTTCTTCCTTTTATTGAAAGTCATGAAAATACGGAGTTTTTCTTTTTGCGATTTGATCAAATGACAACGCAAAACAGTATATTTGTGGTATTCTCCTATCACTGCTCTTCAAGTTAACTCAACTATGACGACTTCCGCTGCGGAGAAACCCGGAAACGTGAAAAAGGTTCATATAAGCATTATTTTTAGCCTGCTGTCTGCAATTCTTTCTAAAATAGACCTGCCACTAATTTTCAGGGGAGGACACACCAGTTTAGACCTGCTAATAGCTAATGTGACCACAAGGGGGCACCAGATCCCAAATCCTGTTTGGTAACATTAAATGTGTTTTTCATCTGCAGCACTACAGTACATAGTAAAACATGACATTCAGACACTGCTCTCCCAACTGCTGCTTATAAATAATCAAAAGATGTCTTCAATCATCTCAAGCTCTTAAGAAATGCCACAAGAAGTTCCACAGCTAATGTTACTCAAGCATAACCTTGACCAAAAATGTAGATGCGATGTTTTGAGACAACAGCGAGAATGTAAAGGATTTTAACGGCCTATTCTGATGGAGTTGCACCAAATGTTTGTACATTAACAGTTTGTATATTATAGTATTGCAACTGTGCTGTAAGCACAACTAAAGATGGGAAGAACAACTTAAATTGAGTGCATGAAGTCACAACTCACTGACACTGTTGTGTAATATAACAGCCATTCATTTGATTGGATTGGTTACAAAACACATTGCATAAAGTCTCAGGAGATCTCAGTCTCTTCCCAGGAGTCTGAAGAAACCCTTGGACACCGTGTAACAGGTCATATCCTCCACCGTCCGGTGCAGTGTTTTGCCTGAGTGCTCTAACAGGAACCCAGAGCTTCAGATGAATGGCTTCCTCTCACTCCTAAAAACGTACCCGGCTGGCGGCCTAAAGCTCAAAGTTGAGGAGGCTTCGGGGGAAGAAGGGGTGTGATTGGTTCAGCAGGTGAGGACTGGGAATGCCAGATAAAGAACAGAATTTCTTGCATCACTTCCGCTGTTTGTTCTTCTCTCTATTTCTAAGCGCTGGAATGCTTTGCCATTCAGGAGGCCAGGAATTCAAAACAAGTTCATTAAGTTTGAATAGCGTCTTCTTTTTAAAGCCGAGTTTGACCACCACACCCTAATATCACAAAGGCCTTTCCACAATACACATCCTTCAGCGTCCAAGAACTGATTTCCTGCCCCAAAACCCCTCTTCATTCCAGCATATCTGTAGCAGACTGTTTGTCAATGTTGTTTTGGTACCATATTAATGGTGCAAACTAATGTTTAATGTTAAAGTGTCTTTTTATGGGATTTGTTCACATCTACAGTAAATAGGTGGAGTGGGTAACAGGAAATGGCACTGCCAAGAGGCCAAACATAAACTTACAGTAGCCATATTGAAGATAATGTGAAGATAATCAGCGCCCACTGCTGGTAGGGAGGAAAAAGTACTATTTTGTAATGAAATTCAATTTATTTAAAAATAAAAGAGTTAAGTTTTTGCTGATTAACTGAATTAAAACCTAAAAAACTAATAAAACTGATGTTTCAATATCACCATGTAACAAATAAATTAAGGAATTCATAATTCACAACAAATTTACTCCTGCAAGTATATCCAACTTTATCACAAAAATAGTTTGTGATAAAGTTTTAAATGCTTTAAAAGCACTTAATTTGGTTTCCCTATAAGCCAAAGAGCCAATTAGCAGTTCTACAGTATATAGCACCTCAACTACCACAAAGAACCGCTGAAGAACCAGTTTGTGTGTGTGTGTGTGTGTACAGCATTTACTATATAGCATATTTCAACTGCTTGATGTGTTTTATGCACATCTGCTCGATGCATCATCATAAACTACACCACCTAGCTCCAACTGGCTAAATGATTAAAGGCATGAAGATATTCTAAACATTAATATGATCTTCTGTAAAGCAACATTGAAACAGTATTGTGACAAGATCTATATACAGTAAATGCAGGGGTGAACAAAATTAATTTCACCAAAATGGTTTCAAGTTATTTCTATCTTTTGCTGTTTTGTGTCAGCAGGAAATATCAGTTTATATTACCAAACTTTTCTTTTGTCAATAATTGTAATAATGCAGTGAGATTATTGTCTGACAACAGCCAGTGCTCCACACAGAGATCTGATCCAATCATCATCATCCTGGAATCACATGACTAAATCCAGAAGAACTGTAGCAAAGTCTCCAAGATGCCTCAAGAAAGCTGGTTAGGTCTTCAACTCAGCACTAAAGCAATAATTCACCCAAAAAATGTGTGTCATTGTTTACTCACCCTCCAGTTGTCCCATATCTGTTTGAATTTTATTGTTTTGCCGAACACAAAGGAAGATATTTTGAAAAAATGTTCTATAGTATTTCTTTCTTCCTACTATGGAAGTCAATGGTTACAAACCTTTTTCAAAGATCTTGCTTTGTTTTCGGCCGAACAATGAAATTCATTCTTTGGAGTCTATGGAACAGTCTTGAAGTCGAATACCTTAAATCTTTTCTTAGAACTAACTTCCTTTTCCCATGTCTTTTCTGTGATGACTGACAACTATAAAGTGGTTCTTACTTGCCTCCTTTTGAACAGTATTGTTGATGGGGAAAAAAAACTAACTTGCAAAATAGTTTGATATTTGGTCATCTATTGCAGTATTTTAAGCTCGGCTGAAGTGGCCGCATACTTTAGGCGCCTATTTAGTGTGTTAAAAGTTTTAAGGAAAGGGTTTGTACTTGTAAAATAACGCTTGTCCCTGCCCACGGAAGTGTTTCAAAACAGCAATTCAAGAGCAACGTGGAATCTACTTTCGATGAAGTATAAGGAACACGCCATTGTGCTTTTCAGGTCTTTAAGTGAAACACTGATTTTCTCCCGCCACTTTGGATTTGGCACCATTTTGTCTTTCTAAAATCTGTCACTCACTGCTGACGCAGATCCTTTTCCTGAGCTGGTGAGATTTTTATTGTTCGGATGAAGCAGACCCTGCTATCTTCATCCACCAGCAGCTTCCTGTTTCCTGCAACACTGGAAATGCTGCATTTCTCCCCCCCCCATGCTAACCTTCAGGCATTCATTCAAACCTGCTGGCCTCTTGTTTTTACTTAATTTATTGGTTTATTTAATGGTTTTCTTTGTGTTTGCATTTTGTGACATTGTATTTAATATTAAGCATCCAGACGTCTGATTGGTCATTTTGTTGTCTTTAAAACTAAATGCATACATAAAACAAAGCTAAATAGATCAGCTAGATATTTTAACAATGCAAATATAAAAATAAAAGGCAATCAGAGAAATACTATAATGTGCAAAACTACATAAAATGTACTTTGTAAAATTCATAGATTCAGCAATTAAATATATATATATATATATTTTTTTTTTTTTATTTTTCTTAAGTTCGCCTAATGATCCACTTCAAAAGCGTGCTACATTCTTCACTGACAGACTCCAGCAGCTCTAGAAGGATGGAGTTTGTTCTTTACGGCAGTTTTATCAGTTCCAAACACACACAGGAATTCCGGTTTGGGGAATGACCATCCTGATTCCTCACTTCCACGGGAAGGTTCAATAAAAAGAACCTCTAACACCACAAAAGCATTTCATTTCTCACACAAGAGCTGTATAGGCTACAATGACCACATCACTGAAGTCCTGTTTCTGGAGCCCAAGCCTTCGTCTGTGGACCTCCTCATGTCTCAGGTTCACCAGCTGGACCAGCACATATTTGGAAACAGATCCATAATTTTCAGGTAGAGTCTACACAAGTAAAATTTACATTATATGCTACTTTTGGGATTCTAATGAACAATATGCCACTGCTTTTTGAAGCTAGTTCAATTACACCAAGTCATTGGTAATATTTTAACGCATTATAGTAGGCTAATATTTGATTTTCACAGACACTGCAATGGTAATTGGCTATTGGCTTTACTCACAAAGCAGTACAATCTAGATGTTTTATTGCCAGTATAATTCATTAATTATGTGAAAGACTTTTCCCTTTTTCATTAGATCACCTGTTAATATGTATTATACAGCATTTTGTTGTTTTATTTCATAAAACACTTCGGTTTTGTAATTTGTTTTACTCTCACTATGTCTGCGGACCACGCTTTATAAAGGCTCCCTCTGTTGGCAAACTGTAATTCTAAGAAGAGCGTTGAACTGGTAAATGATTTGTTTTTTGCATGTGTTTATCTTAATATATAATGCACTGGAATATTATCGTTTTGTGTAATTGTTAAACTGCAACCTTTCAGCATTATTCTGAAGAATGCCATTTCTGATAGAGAAGTCTCTGTTAATTAGTCTAACAATACTGCATTGTTTGAAATTTTACATCATGTTTTTCTACTCCACTGCAACCATGGATGGATTTACCTTTCATTAATAATCGGGAACGTTTGAGGGCCGCTAAAGAAGAAAAGTGAAGACTAAGATGCAACGTCTTAAATCTGCAGAAGGTAAAGTATGCAATTCTGTAGCAAATCATAAATATGTTTCCATTCTGCGTGTTTTAAAATCATATACCCCATATCAACAAAATCGTGCATTGATGAGAAGAAAGGAGACCTTTTTAACTGCTTCACAGTCCATTATTACTTTTGGTACGCGCTAGGCCAGACTCAAACTCGTACCGTGAGTAATAATGCACTGTGGCAGTGCGTTTATCAGCGTGGAGAAACTCGAAACAGGTTTGGAAGCAAATAAATGCACACTTTACACTTGCATAAAACTCAACCATAAGGGCCCTCTGACATCTGTATTGTTTTCTTTTTAGGTTTGAAATGAAGTAAATGACGTATAATCCAAGGAGCGGAAATTCTGGATGACAACTGTTCATTAAGGGTGTGCAGCACTACATTTCTGTATGCAGCGTTGGAAAAATAAATTCCAGCTGAAATTAAGAGTTTGCTTGGCTGTATAATTGGGTTTTACAATTTTTTTCTATGTATAAGACAACAGAAATGTGTTAAAGTTCTTGAAGAAGTGGTTGCATGGTGTAGGCCTACTAATAAATCAATCTAAGAATAATTTATTTGGTAAAAAAGCAATAATCGGTTGTTCTGTCATTGCCTATAGATGGATGGTTCTGTGGACGTCTGACAAACGTGCTAACATCAATGTGCATTGTAATATTTTGTAATAAAACAAATTTCATCGGTGCAATAGCAGGGGGTAGTGCAAGTGATACAAGTTATGTAATGATTACTCAATAAAAAAATAAAACATTATGATTACTTTTGTGAGGTAACATATTACTGTAAACATGATGTTACTATATTCTAGACTAAATGTGAACATTTACTTATTTCACTTGCACAAAAACAGATTTAGTATTCCACAAAATAAATAAAAACAGTTAAAACTTTATTACAGAAACCTGCCATAATTAAATGTTATATAACACAAATACCCTTTATGCATGCTATTTAATCCCCTTCAGTGTCTTTGCAACTGACCTTTGTTTCAGTTCAACCTTGCTAATAAGCAGAGAAGACTTTAGATAAATAACGCTTTATTTATTAAAATGTTTTTTTTATTTTTTTATCTGTACAGAAATGAATTTGTCGTAAAAATAATTTTTGTATAAAGACAAAACCCACTCCATATTAGAAAAATAACAATTACTTACTTTTTTTACACAATACACAATATACAGAAAATTGTCAATGCCTATATATATATATAAACTTTCCCCAGCGCTTAAGCAATTGATGCAGATATTTAAAGAAAATGAGTAAATCATGTAAATATGTGGTGTTTTTTTTTTTTGCTAAATAAAAATGTAGTTCAGTTATTGTATTCTGTCTTGAACTTGAATAAGTTGCCATATGTTTAATTAAAATATTTATGCGCTGATTTACTGATTTTTCATTAACTTTAAGAACAAAGACAAAAAGTACTCAGCAGAAGCGTGTTGTTTCTTTATCTTAAATTGCATTTTACATACGAATAAACATTTGTATAAACCGATGTACTTTCCAAGTTTGAGATATTTGTGTGTGTGTGTGTGTGTGTTGGGGTGGTAGGGGTTGAAGACACAAGAACGACTAAATACGCATGACGTCACTTAGTTACGATGTTGATAGCAACCAAGCGTCCAGAAGGTCTAGATTCAGGCCTGGAGCAAACGGAAACATGGACGAGCTTTCCGAGCCTGAACCACCGTCTGATACTACTGAAATAAAGACAAGCGATGTGTACAATGTGGATAAAAACTTACCAACTCGCTTTAATAACCCGGAGTGTTTCAGAGGATACAGGTGAGAAGAGTCGAAATTCATTTATTCGTTCATTAATATACGAGTGTAACGTTAACTTATGTATTCATGTGTTAGTATTTAGCTCTTTAGTTACATGATCCTTACCCAGGCTCCAACAAACCTGCTAGGAAGTTTCTAGTAACGGATAATAATCCTGAATACCTTGATCAGCAGTTTCAGGTGTTGGTGCTGAAGCTTTGTGATTTTTAAAACGTCATCTAAAAGCTGAATATATAAGCTCTTCAATAATTTATGGTTTGGAATAGAGCAGGGTTCCTCAAATCTTACCCTGGAGGTCCGATGCACTGCAGAGTTTGGATCTAACCCTAATCAAACACACCTG
>JAUCMT010000154.1:4973042-5013394 GCA_032357475.1 Enteromius thamalakanensis | reverse complement strand
GCCCAGTTGCTCTGTTGTGCTTGGACTATAAGGTTTAAGTGACAGTGGACACCAAATAAACACTTTGTCTGATTCTATGGGATCACACACAAATGAGTTTGCTCAATCTTAAGTAGGCAAAATAATACAGTGTTTGCTTTTTATTGTTATTTAAGAAATGTTTCAATTTTAATTCCACCCATAGTATGTGAACTGTCAAATAACAAATATACGTTTTTATTTAAAACATCGCAGTAAAATAATTACGTCTATTATTTTAAACATGTTTAAAAGGTTAAACACTTTAACACACTAAAGCAAGCCGTGTTGTCTATTATCTTGTATTGATTCTTTAGAAACGTAATGTTTCCCTGCATGAGTAGAAAAGTAAGAGATTAAAGACGAGAGGATATGTGTTTTCAACATGAAAGAAAAGTGCGAGCTAAGTATGTTTCAACTTTTATCGTCAGTTGTAAAAATGTGTAAAATACTAGCAGATACTTATTTTTTGCATGTTTAGCTTTCAATGTGTGAAAGACATTTTTTTCTCTCTTTTGAAGATTTGTAATGACTGACTGAACTCTCTCAGACCCATAAAGAGCCGACAACATTCATGCGTTCGTTTTATCATTTAGGTCTCTGAAAACCTGTAATGAAACTATTTCTGCAGTATCACAACAATTGAGGTTAAATCATTACAAGTGATGAAAGTTAGGTTTATATCATCGTGGATATCTGCAGTGTATTTTAATAATTTATAAACGTGTAGAAGTACTTTAAAATCTAATCTACTTATAACCGGAAGATAGTGTAGGGTCCTGAGGTCTGGCCATGATCAGATTTTCTGAATCTACTCAGAAACCTGGCATCATCGTTGAGTCTGAGCTGCTGGGTTTCAATGTATTGCCTGATCTATATATTATATATTTTTACTGAATGTACAAATGTATTGAATTTACAATACCTAAAATAAATTAAACACATGGTGCCTTTGATCTTGATACTTGGGGAAAAAAACAGAAAACATGACATAGGTCTTTTTAATGTTATTATAGATTATATACAGATATTTAATTATATCTGGAAGTTTTTAGTCTAAGTACATCTGAAGGGTCCATCACTGATGGATGACGCTATTGTCAACCTCCCCACAACCAACCTTCATTAGCAGCAGCCTTTCAAGGTCATGAACGTGACACATCTCTCCATGACTTCTCCACCGGGACCATGTTTAACGTCTAGAAACACCAACAACACACGTGTAGATGAGAGCTATGTGTGTGCAGCTTCACACCGAACCGAGACACAAAATCTACACAGTAAAAAAACTGCACACAACATTATCGGTTCATTCCACCGATATTTCTGTTAAAACACAATACAACAAAGTGTAGAATTTTAAATTTTGATAACATAATTATTAAAATGATACTATGCTGTGTACAGATTTTTTAGAGTGTAGTATAGAGTTGTTTTTATAAGATTTATGATAAAACACATATTTGCTGCTGCCATTCATGTACAATGTGTCTGTTGGAAATGAATCCTAATACATTCTCATCTGGTTCCTGAGGTTTTGTCTCGATGGCTGTTGAGGTGATGTGGTTTTAACATGTCCTGGTCTCTGCTGACATTCAGGGCTACAGAGGTCATCTAGATTCAGGAGGCTGGATTGATCATCTAATCTGGATACAGTCTGGATCTGGGCAGCTCTAGTGACCTCAGAATGAGGATAAAAAAGACTAATATCACTGTAACGTTAGGCCAAAACCAAAGACCAAAAACTAAAAAAAAGTTTAATATATGGTATAATATCTGAGAATGGGAAAGGGAGAAAAAAGGAAAAATGTTGTTCTGATTTTGTCAGATTTTACTTCCCGGGATTACTGCGCATACGCAGCTCAATGTTGTATGTTTGAATGATTTTTGTATTCAGTTTGTGTGTGTGTATAATTTAACAACCGTTCAGTGAAATCATAGCTGATGATTCTGCTCATTTATCTGAATAAGACAGTATTCAGTGCATTGAGCTCTTCAGCACATTAGCAATAGTACAGTAGATGATGTGATTGTGAATACATACTATATTTATAAAGAGTAGTTTTTCAAACATAGCGAAAGGAAAGACCAAAACAAAAACATAATACACATTGAACATTTAAAAATCATGTTACAGTCTTAGCATGAGTTCCAGTATATTGTGTGTGTGTATTTATGTGGTGGCTTCACTGAACACACATTGGCTCAATAAAGGCTCTATAAATGGCGTTGGGTTTGTGGTGAGTAGCTTTTTCATTCAGACTCCCCCTCGAGCTCCTCCATGTTCTTCTGCAGCTCTTCATTTACTCTCACAGACTCACAGATCAGCAGAACACAGAAACCAGAGAAAGACCCTCTGAAATCCAGAGAAAAACCCTCTGAAATCATCCAGACTGCCGTTCAGTGGCTTCAGTCCAAGCCTGTTGGTTTAATTTTTTTTTAAATAAAAACAACAGTTTTTCTCATTTTCTTTAAAAAGCAATACAATTTATTACACTTGAACATTAACAGTTGTCAATATAAATATTATAACTAATTGTTTTTTTCAATGAGCACTGAAGACACAATATAACACTGTTTCATCAGCAGCAGCCTCGAGTAATAATAATGACATCAATATAAAATAATACATCAACAAAACAAACCACATTAATAGTGAGACTTTGGCTAAATATTACAAATCTGACTAAAACTGACGTAGTTCTGACTGATATTTACAGCAGGATTTGGATGTTATGAAGACAGAGTGGATTTGTGAGACACTTTCTCTTCCAGTTTGAGTTTTAGTGAAACTGAAATAACTCTGTCTGGACCACAACTTTTTCTCAGGAAACCAGAAAATGACAGACGGAGAGATACTGAACTAAAATAAAACACTGGTAAACATCTGGTAATCTGTTACTATATATATAGTGCTGGCCGTTTGAGCTGACTGAACTTCCAGTAATAGACAGAGACAAAGAGAACAACACAAACAGCATCATTAATTGATTTGAATAATTTGGTTTCAGCATCAATCTGAGCTCTTCTGCCTGAATGACTCGATGAGGAAACATCAGTTCAATGATACACTCAGCATCTGGTGATGAAGCTCCTGCTGCTCCTGGACTCAGTTTTGGCCACCAGTAATCTCAGTGAATCACTGGACGTCCGGATGAGTTCACGTCCACTGACAGAAGAAAAACAAAGCATCTGATCAGTTTCAGGGTCGAGAACAAACCCTCAGACATCTCTATTCAGTCTTATCAAGTGAAATCTCTCCAATCCTGAACATTTTCAAATCATTTGACTCCAAAACCCTCACAAAACCATTATATATGTATTAATATATAATAAATAAATAAATTAGATATATTTAAGTTCACCTGTGGTAGTCCATCCCCACCAGACTCACTCCATTGACGGCGAGGATGCGGTCGCCCACTCTGAGTCTCTGACTGAGGGCTGCTGGAGAATCAGGCACCACTGACTTCACGTAGATCCCACTCACTCGCACCGGAGTTTTCTATCAACACACAAGACTAGAGATGACTACATGATGATCCAGCATGAGTTGATTCTCCTCTTTATCAGTCTAATGAAACTACTGCACTTGTTTGAGAGCGTCCTGACGATGTTTTATTGTCTCTGAAGACTCAAGCTCACAGTCATCAGGTTTTTACTTCGTCTCATTGTCTACATCAGCTCTATCTTTTCAGTGACTGTGCAGTTCTGGTAAAGAACTTCAAAAGACGTTGAGTGTGTCCAACGCAAACCCATTCATCCCCTGCTGAGCCGCTTCTCGTAAAAGCATCCCCTCCACACGTGTACCTCATAGCTAACACCTAAGTCAGCAATACTCAGTCGTTACAGAGCTGACTCTCAGAGGAAGCCAACAAAGCTACACTTAGAGACTATGGCTTTGTTCCAAAAGATAATGATACGTAGGCAGCATTTTAGGGCACTGCTTCTGACGTGAAAGATTTAAAAACTACATGATTATGCCGTCGCTCACGTATTCTTTCACCAAAACTACATCTAATGTAGCAACACATTTAGCAAAAAAGATAGCATTGTGTGTCTTTTACAGACACACAACAGTTTCCCGAACAGGGTTTAAGCTTGGTCCTAAAGCAAAATAAATGTTAAGAGCTGTCTAAACTGGAAAAAGCTTGCACTGAGATATCTTAAAATACATAATTGTCCTTGTTTGGTTTTAAAGAGCTCAAAGATAATGCTTTTCTGTAAGACATGCTTCTAAAAATTCTTAATTGTCCTAAATTAGCAAAGGTCTAGTCCTGGCTTAATCTAAACCCTATCCGGGAAACCGGCCCATAATTAAATAAAATAGCTCCACTTTATCAAATATGAGTAATCATTTAAAGTCTTTGTCAGAGGACTGGGATTAATCTGTTTGATTCATATTATTATGAACTTTTTGGATGAATGGTTTTTCAACGGAGGAACAGAAATCTCTCAGCTGAACGAAGGTCTTATGGGATTGTAATGACATGAAATGATAACAGAATTTGCATTTCTGGGTGAAGTATCCCTTTAAAGCTTAAGATGCTGTCTATGTAGGCTGTATACGGCGAGGTAGTTTTTAGAACAAAGCATGCAGGTATTGAGACAGGTATTTCCTGTCCAGATCTAGTGTAGCCCCCAGTATTTTTGTCATAACAGCTGTTAAATGGCTGTTGAGTGCTTGAATTGAATTACAGTTTTCATTTGACCTGCATGTTTCTACACAGCAGTGTGTTCACACAGATATGGATATGAAACAGAGTCATTTCAACAGAATCACAAGCATAAAATACAATATGTATTAGAAAGTAAAGTAAATGTGTCATGTGTCAAACAAAAACAAATCCAGCTCATTTTCCTGCTAAATTATTATTATCATGCAGGTATTCCCTAAAAACACAAACATTTACACATACTATATATCATAGAAAGCGTAAGAGCAGTAGGGAAGTATGCCATTATGAACATAATCTAGAATAATCATGTACACAAATACAGATTCATCTCACCATTCCATCCACCAGCGCCAGCCCAAGACCATGAGGTCCTCTCATCAGCTCTACGGTGAACACTTCATCTCGATCATCCTCATCCTCCTCTGTTCTGTGGTTCGCTGTGACGCCGTTCTCTACTGAGAAAACAAGATCAAACAGAGTCTTCAGTTCAGAAACACAAACCAAGAGCCACTGAACATCCAGATCAACATCACCTCATATTCAGAAGAAAGAAATAAGTTAGTATATTTTCCATTAACAACATGAAAGTTGTTTTAATATTGTCAGAATTACTTTAATTGTAATAGTTTCATGACAGACAAAATTCAATCTGAACTGAAAAAAATATATAAATAAATAAACTCTGCTTTTATGATTTTTCATGTTAAACTAAAGATCTTCTGCTGTGGTTTGGTGGAAACACAGGGTTTTCCTCCCGCTCTCAGTCCTCCGGTCGGCGTCCTGAACAATGCCTGTCCTGATTAAGATTCCAGCCAGCAAGCCAACTGTAAACTCCCATGATGCTTCATCCACTGCTCTTTTTTCTCTTGACATCACCACCTCTTTGTTATTCTTGAACCAGATTATAGGATTTGTGCCACAACCAAAAAAGCGGGATGAATTAGCAACTGAAACCAGTGTGGTCTGAGAAGAGTCCCTTTGATTGAGAAAATCCACACTAGACTTTAAAAAGAGGCGGGAAACCAATTAAGACAGGACGCCACATGAAGGGCTCTATCACTATCTATGTGTAAATGTACAAATGTGCAGATCAGTGTATGTTTGAATGTAGAAATGATTTTAGTTCATATTGTACTTTATTTTGGAACAGTTCGAGCTCTATATTCTGACCGAACTGTGCTAGAAGTCGTTGTTTGAAGCTGAAAATTCACTTGACGACAAACAGTCAAACCGCAGGATGTGTCTCAGGTCAAAATGACACATGCATCATGGTTTCTTGTGAATGTAATCAGATAACTAGGCAAAGTTAGGAAATAAGGAAATAATTCAGTTGTAATACATTTTATGTTGCTTTATAAGATTGGGATTCAAGCGCTGGAGTCTTTTTATGATGCCTTTATGATCTTCTGACCGCTTTGGAGAATTTCAGGAAAGGGACAGAAATCTCTCAGGTGTCATATAAAGTGAATGACTTGGAAAACTTGGTTTTTAGTTATGAAATTGTAATAATACTGAATATTGGTATCGTTCATCTTACAGTGGTATAAATGAAAAAACTTAAAAATAAATCACTATTTTACTACTACTTTATTATTTAAGTCTTCTACCATTGTGTGCAAATTTTTCCCTCTAAAAATATAAAATAAAAAACATGGTTGGGACATGCAAAATGGTTTTCCCAGGGTATTCTCAAAATTACTAAATACCACAGTATATGAATATGGCAATCACCTATTATCATTCCAGTACTACTTAAATACTTCGGTATTGTTTATGAAAGCTTTCTGTTTAGTGTTGTAAAATGCTGTAATTATGGTCTGTTTTTTGGATTCATCATGAAATCATTTCTATTCATTGAAGAAACAGCAAGAGTTATTATTGTTTTCCTATAAATCTCTTAACAATAGATTATTAAGTGCTTCGGAAGCTCTATGATCTTCTGTGGTTTTCTGATCTTAGCAGTTAGTATTGTGATTGCTTCATTTTCAATAACTATTCTTTTAGTCTTTGTAAGGAAGAAATGAAGTGCTCAGGAAAGCCAGGTCTGAATATTAACCTGATCCAGTTACAAAGACTTACTCTTGAAGTTGTTGAGTGACCTCATGTGTCCACTGCTCTTAGTATAAATATATTAGATGTGTGAGAGCATTCTGGAGAGAAGGGGGCTGGTTTCCTCGAGCAGCCAGAGCACACAATCCTAACATCAACACCAGCACCTCCCATACTCCTCCAAACACAACACACACTGCCTTTGAAATCAGGGAACACGGGATGGGACGAAAACATCTGAGACATTTCTGACTGAGTACAGCTGACAAACAAACAGAATATGAGTAGCACCAGTGCTCAGGTAGGTTTAAATCTATTTATGCAAGAAAGCGTTTCACTGGAAAGGTTTTTGGTGGAGAGAAGCAGCATGTGTTTTAGCATCTGCTTGTTACCTTTCTTATCTTTCCTGTGCTGGCGTGCCGCCCCCTCCAGCAGACTGGCTTCAAGCTCGGCTTGATCAAGACTCTGCGGTGTGTTGGGAGGCGTCAGCAGGCAGGAGGGGTCCAGGGCCAGACTCTTGTGGTAGCCCAGGTCTGTATTCCCTGACAGGCTGTTTTGGAGCTCCAGGCACTTGAGTTTCTGGGTCAGGACGGCCTCACATGAGCTCAGGTTACCGTGAGACCCTCGAAACTGAGGAGGTGTCACGCTGACAAGGTGCTGATCCTTCTCCTCTGAGTCCTGGCAGGTGACTGCTTCAGATTCTGTCTCTTCATGCAAGTTACTGCAGGAGTCCTGAATGCATCCGGAATATCAAAAATTATTGACACATTATATTTCGAGTCAATTCATTTATTTGTACAGCACTTTTGAAGATACACAATGTTTCAAAGCAGCTTTATAAAAAGTCAAGTTGTCAATAATGCATGAGTGCTTTAACATAGAGTAAGTTTTAGAGCTGGGCGATATTTAACACTTATATAAGTGATCTCCAGATGTAGATCTGGCTATATACTGTATATTGGTCAGTTCTGATTTAAATGATGGTCAATTAGCTTCTAGTAATTAAGATATTAATATTCTATTATGTATTGAGTCTATCCCATGTTAAAAAGAGATTTTCAGGGAAAGTAATTAAGAAAAAGCAGTCAATGCACAGTTTTGTTGTAGGTGAAAGAAAACAGAACGAATCAAGAAAGATGCAATTCTGTTGACTTCATTGTAAAAGAGTCAGTTGTCTGAGTCTGAGGCATTTACCTAAAATTTTGTAGCAGTCATTTAAGCACCAATATGTGTTTCTATTACAGATTTACAAAAGAATTTGCAGATATTTTATAAATGTCAATAAAAAGTATTGCGAAATGAAGGCGTATCGATTAACTGAAGTTATGCGACTAAAACAGAATTTTAAAATTTAGTTTTAAACCAATGCAATAAGTGTCTGTGCAGTTTCTGTGGCGTCTGTAGGGAGTTAACGGCATGTAGGAGGTTTACCTGTGAGGGCTGATGGTCAGACTGTGTCCGGCTGTCTGGGAGAGACTGGATAAACTCCTGCAGATGCCGGAGAGGAGTGAACAGCCCTGGCTCTGTGATGGGATTTCCCAGCTCCAGATTAAAAATGCTGCTGGGCAGGATCAGAGGAGGATGGCTGTCGAAACTTTCCAGGATATTAGCTAAGAGAAAACATTTTTGTTGTCAGGCACTCGGGCAGAAAAACTACGAATCTCTGCGAGCTAAAAAAAAAAAAAGCATTCAAGACACCACTTAAGCCTTCTTTTAAATCTATTTAATAATTAAAAAATCACATATTCTTAAAAACAGAAATGGTGCTTTATACTGATAAGGCTGTTGGTAAAATATAAATTGGTATAAATATTTTGGAAATGAAGATGGTTAAGTATGGGACACTGTATCATCCAGATACATCTGTATTATATTTGGGCTCACAGGTATTGAGAGCAGCCGCTGAATCCTCTGGAGAAGGAGTCCAGCATGGAGGACACATCCGAGCTGTGTTGTACTCTCTCAGCATGTGATGCAGCTGTGCAGGGTTCAGATGAACAAACTCAGCTCTCAGAGTGGACCATGATGCCTGTAAACACACACACACACACACACACAGATGCATAGAAAAATGAACTCCATGCAGAGATTTCTCAGCACACCTCTACTCAGGACATATGTAAGTGTTGACGCAAAACCACCATCAGCTGGTGCAAACATTCACAGATCAATTTAGCTGAAAGATATGTACTTTATAAACTGCATAAACGCCAAGTTTCCTAATAATATCATCTAAAGGGAGTGTGTGCAACGAGAAAACCAAAGGACCTAAAACTGAGCCTTGTGGAATACCCTTCTTTAGCATCACAGCACCATATTTTACACAGTCACATTAACACAAACTAACTGTAGAATGTAAAATTTAGTGCCTGTTTAGGAATGTAAACACAATATGGAATATTGTTGTGTTTTATATTGTCGAAAGCAGCACTAGGTTCAAGTTAAACACAGTTCATTTCTATAGGATAATGGGAATAATAGCATGGACACATCATTTTCTGGTGTTTTTTTAGATAAAAATAAATATAAAATAGTCATACAATTATTCATTTTGCAAGGGTTTCATCATTTCTAACGATATATGGCTTGATTTGACAAGTAAACTCAATTCTCAAACAAACAAAATATGTTTAAAACACCACAAAGTAAATACAGCCAAAACACTTAAAAACAAAGGACAGCACCAAACAACTCTCCACAAGTATGTTTTCATTCTCCTTTAGTGGTGTCTTCAGAATAGTCAATCTTAATAACAGGGTAGTGTTTTCCTGTAGTAGTGTGTCATTTTGAATCCAGTACTTGTGAGTAATTAAATCAGTCTCTTCACAAAATATAGGAAACAGCAGCTGGGAATGAACACCGTACAAACTCCTACAGAATCTGACAGGGTTTGTTTGGCACATTGTGAAGGTTACAGCTTAGTTTAATACTATTAATACTATTTTTGTTTACATTTTCATTGTCTCTCTCAGTTTAATTTGAATAAAGAATACAGTTGGAAAGTCTTGTGCAAAAATAGAAAAACACTATCATATTTAAAGTATGTAAGACAATCCTGTAAGGATCAATGTATATTTCAAAGTTAATATTCACCAAAATTAATCTGATGAACTGTTCTAGGATAAACATAGTGAGAAAGTTTTAGCTGATGCATAGACATTTTTTGAGAAAAGCCTCAAACACATGATGGGTGGTGTCACAGTCTGGAAAAGCCACAAGACTGACTAAAGTCAAAACACAGTCATGTTGTTACTTTCAACCATGTGCATTAGAAGAATGCTAAATATAAATTAAGCCACAGTTTTACTGATCTAACACTAGTGAAAAGCCTATCCAATCCTATGAGTACAACTCTTTTGTCTATATCAAATTTGTTTCAGTAGTTCCTCCAGAGCTTCATTAAACATAGACACAATTTCGAAGACAATTAACAAGTTTAAGATCTCTGATTTTCTTTGCAGACTTGACAAACCTGAGACCGCCATGTAAGACACTGAGAGATTTCTTTCTTAAGAAAATGTCTATAATTACTTTTCATTTGATCTCATTGCTGTCTAAATAAAATAACCAAGACATTAAGGAGAAGTCATTTTGTGTTTTTTTTTTTTATGCCATGGAAACTCACAAGCAAAAGTGTGGGTGTCCCAGAATAGATGGACGGAAAAGGGGAAAAAAAGACATCTGAAACTATGTGCAGAAATGGTTGTTTTACAAACCACAAACTGTGACCTCATGCCATGGGTGGAACCTTAACAACCAGTCTCCTAGTAATGGTGACATACAACCATTGTTTGTTGACAGGACAGAGGAAGTTACCATTTCAGTAATTGCAAACTGGATGACACTGAAAGACATATGCAGTCCCATTTGACTCGACAAGAGCTACATATGCTAGATTGGTACAGTTCCTCAAGACAAATTTTAATCTTGGCTAGAGTTGTCGAAATCTTTAAAACAGGATAAAATATATATATATATATATTGCTAGAGTGTTCAGAGTAGTTGGCAGGGTGTGCTAGACTGTTGCTAAAATGATGTAGAGTGTTGTGTTCCTAGGAAAGTGCTAAAGGATTTCTGTATAGCTGCTAAGTAGTTACTAGGTGGCTTCTAATGTTGTCTGTGTGTTTGATAAGGTGTTGCTGGGTAAAATTGCTTTTCATATTAGCTGTGTTTCTATCACAGATTTGTGCAAAACTGAGTACAGCTTCTGGGATGCTTTTGAACCATGCCTTGTTGTGGCTACCTATAAACACCACCATTGACTAGAGTGGCTGCGATCAGCTTCAGTGGCTATAAAAGCAGCGTAAATAAGGGGCTATCCAAACATTAATAGCAAGGTCACTTTTACTTGAGATCGGCCACGTATGACGTGTTTCTTAAAAGTTATAGTACGTTGAAAAATTATCATACGACTTCAACGACATACGTGGAAAGTCCATGTGACCTCAAAATGTGCAAAAAATGTTTCTATAGCAGTTTTGCAAAACATTTCATTTTCCAATTGTCTGAAAAACCACGTCATGCGAGCATAAATACTTATTGCGATATATGGGTGTTTTTGCAAAATTGACGAGTTTCCATTAGGCATATTTAAATTTTAATTTGCGCATTCACATCTAGTCATTCACATCTGTTAAATTTATCTTATGCAAACCCTGGGTAAACAAATCCATGAGCAGCACGCAACCGGTTTAAATTACTGAGTGTCTATTTGTGAAAATGGGTGAAATATTGCTTAACTTGATGTTAAAATTCACATATACTCAGGGAGTAAAACATACCTGAAGCTAGACTTTAGTGTAGAGTAGAAAAGTCTGGGTCCAACACTGTTGCATTTCTTCCACTAGTGGCATTCACATTAAAAATATTTGTGAAGCAGCTGTTACCCTCAGCTTATTCGCCAATGTAAAATACATAAACAATGAATGTATAAATATATCCACACAAAATAACTGTGAATGTGAAAATATCTATGTCTAAAAGTAAAAGGACTTAGTAGTACGTAGGATAGCAAAATCCACTAAAGGAGGTAGATAACGTTTACGTTAACGTTTTTCCAACATGCTCTCTCTTTTTAAATCTAGACTAAAGACACATCTCTTTAGCCAGGCATTCACATAATGCATGTCATAATATTTGTACTACAGTTATATCTGATTAAACGCACATTATTATTATTTAGCTTGGCTTTAAACAGTTTTTGCTTGGATGGAACGCTTAAGTCTCTCTTTGTTTCTCTATTTCTGCCACCGGATTAACATCCTGTGGTAACTAGGAATTTTACAAGCTTCAGGCTGGATCCAACCCTTAAATGATCTGAGATGACCGAACGCCTGAGAAGAGATGAAGTCAACCCTCTCAGAGGACCTCAGAGGACGCCAACCCTCAAACAACATCCAGAACTACCACATTTTTCTACAAGTTAAATATATTATGTTTCTAAAATACATAAACATATTGTAGAAACTTCATTTCCTGTTAAGCTGCTTTGTGAATCGTATTGTAAAAAGCGCTATATAAATAAATTTGAATTGAATTTAGCGGAAATGCAATGTCAGTTTTCAGCTTTGGATAAGAATCACTTGCACACAGTCTAGCCACAAGATATCAATATTTAAATTCACCTGAAGTTCAAAACAATCTGAAAATCTTGCATATGCATGTTCTGCTCTCCACAGGAAATGAACATCTTTTGCTCTGTGGTTTGCCACAGTTAATGAAACATCATCTTTAGACAGATACAGAAAGAAACTATTTCAGAAGAGGCTGTGTTGAGTTCAGTAGATTATAAACACCCATTGATTCAATTAGGATTGTTGTTTTTGAAAAACATACTCCATTTACAGTTTCAAAGTGCATTTATGGTTGACAGCAGAATGCAGAACAAATAAACAGAGCGCTCATGTGAGAGTGAGTCACGTATGTGTTTGTTTGGAGCGTGTTTGGAGTAAACTCGGCTCACTTAAGACAGTGAGATCATACTAGCCCCTCCCACCCAGAGCTGTAATCCGGCTCTCGCGTCTCCTGTGTGACACTCTGACAGCTTAAGAGCCTTAAAAGTCAAAGTTCATTAGTCGAACGACAGCCAGACTCTCAACCTCTGTGAGCTGCTTCACGAGACCTGTAAACCCCCCTCGGCCCAGGATGTGTTTGGGTGGCATGCTGTAAACTTTGTACTGTCCCTTTTTATTGTGACTTTGTTTTATGACACGATAAGCTAAAAGAAAACTCATTTCCTTGTGCACAAAAGAGTAAACAATGGCTTCTAAAGGAAGTTAACAGGTTTAGGACCAGACAAACAGCTGTTTTGAGTTCTATTTCCTGTTCATTCAGGTACTAAAGTCTTTTCTGCTTGCGGCGCTCTGTCTACATTGTGATGACTTAACTGTGTGATGCATATTATTTAGGATTACATGACTGACCATTCACAGATGAAACCACTGGCATGTTCTGACAAGCTCAATGGTGTTTTATTTATGTGATGCAAAGGAAAAGCTCTATGACTCAAGATGTAAATATGACCTTTGTCATGAGATTGATGCCATCATGTGGTTTTATTGAATTAACCTGATACCTCAGGCAATGGTGTTGGCTTGCGAAACTGGTTTGCTTAGCATTTCTTAATACATCACGTCATTTTTATAGTCCTAGTGGCCAATAAACAATAAACTGACACTCACAACCTGTCAAATCAGCAGTCAAGCCTAGATTATAGCATCCTACACACCTTGCTGTCAAACCCAAATTCATTCTTCTTTCTAACGAAAGAACAGCCTTATTCATTCATTCACAGTTTAGTGAAAATAGAACAATATGTTAGTCAAAAGGAAACTGAAGAGGTAATATAGGAATGCACCAGCACCAATTTTGACACACCAAGCAATTCCTGTACAAGATTTAGTTTGGTAGTCATCAGGGTTCCCACACTTTATGACCAATGCATTTCATAATACATGCATTTATTTATTATTTTTTAGACTGATTCACTGATGAATCATTCAGACGGATTTTGACTAACTCATTAAAAGCAATTCAAGAGAACAATTTTCTCACAACACAACGGCTTGCAAGCAACTTTCTAATATTTAACCGATGGAGTATAACAACAAAAAGGATGCAACACTTTAAAATATGGTCCCATTTGATGACATTAGGCCTCTACTACATTAGTTAACAAGGTTCACTAATACATTCAAATTATTATATTAAAAGATTTTTTTTTTTTAATCCTTTAATATTATTTAATAAGCTAACAAACTAGCAATGAACAGTATATTTATAAAACATAATATTAAAAAAGAATTTTAACAAATTAATTTAAAATGATAAATTATTATTCAATTTTACCTAGTTTATATTCACTATATAAACCTCAATAATGTTTAAGATTTTACTAATTTCATGACTTCTCCATATTGGGAAAAGTAAAAAAAAAATCCCTGATGTTTCCAGGTTTTCCATAATAATAGAAAACAACATATATGGGTAGGTTCACCTCAAATAGTCAAAAAATTTGTTACGTGTTACTAATTTATATTCTCTATATTTTTTTAATTTCATGAATTAAATATATAGTCTAAACAACTTTACAATTCCCTGATATTTCTAGGTAAAACAACATATTAGGTAGATTCTCCTCAAATTGTCCAAATCAAAATTTGCCCCCAAACTAAAGAAATTTATTTAGATATTTTACTTACAGAAAATGAAATTCACTGCATTTTAATTCAATTAAACACAATTCTCATTATGAAATCAATCAATCAATCAATCAATCAATCAATCAATCAATCAATCAATCAATCAATTAATCATCTTATTGTGATGCATTTTAAAAGTCTTAAAAACATACGGGCCTCAATATTGTCTGCAAAATATCAATTCATAATATTTGTTAATATTTCTCTGAAAAATAATGCTATAGTCAGTAACTCTACTCTGAAATGTGAGTTTCGGGCAGATTCCGGGCTGGAAATTCTACTCTGAAATATATGTTCCAGGGCAGAATGCCTGTGTTCTTGCAGTACCCATTTAAAGCACTAGTTGTCAATCTTATATATGCACCTATAAATTGAATGTTGTTTTAATTCTGTATAGTTAATGTTTTTTGTTGTTGTTCTTATGTGTGTGTAAGGATATTGTATTGCATATGAGTACATGAGCATGGCAGCAGAATTGCTAATTAAGGCACATCTCCAGTGCAATGTATCTTTAAATACTTTATATTTGTATCTGTGTAAGCACGTGTGAAGCAGCTCAAAAGGTCTCTGACCTGCAGGAGGGTCTCTTTGGGAGTAGCGAGCAGGTTGACAGCTGAGGAGAATCTCTGGAAGAAGTCAGCAGCCAGATCTCCCATGCCAATGCTCTGAAACCAGTCCATCAGCAAATCCAGGTTGGCCCGGATCTGCACTCCTCTAGACCACTGGTAGAAGCCTCCTCCGGACCCTTAAACACATCAACGTCTCAATAAGTGCAAGAGGTAGCATGCTATTCACATGCTTTTCAGCAACTGTCAAAACCCTTACAAAATATTTAGCACTCAAACTCTGGAACAATTTACCTAATACTGTTCGGGAGGCGGGCACACTCTGTCAGTTTAAATCTAGATTAAAGATACATCTCTTTACTCTAGCTTACACATAACACACTGATACACACTGATACACATTTATTAATCAAATCCATTAACGGATTGTTAGACTTCATTAATTAGATCAGCCGGAACCAGGAACATTCCCCTTAACACACTGTGTACTCGTTACATCGTAAAAAGAATGGCCTCTACGCTAATATTAGTCTGTCTCTCTCTTATTCTGTTCCTCAGTCTGTATCCAGATCAGACAGTGTACCAGCACAAAGAGATGATCTTCATTAGAGACCAGAACACCTAGATGAGCTCCACTTAAAATTTAACTGGAAATTAGGTGCTGGGCGTCCGGCGAGTGTAGAACTGGCCCCAACTAAGCCTGGTTTCTCCCAAGGTTTTTTTTCCCCATTCTCTCATGGAATGGGTTTTGGTTACTTGCGGCTGTCGCCTCTGACTTGCTTAGTTGGGGGAACTTAATTTCTAGTAATTATCATCCTTTTGACTACAGAGATAGCTTTCACATCCTGTGCTAAAGTAAAACCACACCAGAGCTCTGGTCTTAAAGCAAAGTGGCTCTGTAAGCAAGAGCAGCACACAAAAATAACCTCTCCCAGTGGATACGAGCAGCAGCAGACTGTTTCTCCTCATGAATATGGAGGAGCTGACGGAGAAGATGATTAAGAGAGAGAGAGAGGGATTGCGGAGGTATCCAGCCCTCGACCTCTCGGTTTCATTTCATTTCCTGTGTGCTCATCCACCAGTGAGAGAGTTTAAACAGACAGTTCACCGCCAAATAAACTTCTGTCATTACTTGCTCATGTTCATGTTATGTTTGGACCATTAACTGAAACGTGAGGGTGAGCAAATAATTCCTTTTTTTAATTATTAATTTAAAAAACGAAGTGCGTGTTATAACCCCGTCTACATATCATAAATCAGCCCTCAGTGAGTCCTCAGGTTTAGTTAGGGAATAAGATCTTAGTTCAGTGAATAGGATCATGTGTGAGGAGGGCTGAACCTGCGGGGTATTAACAGCACCCACTCACCCGTAAATGGCCTCGTCCTCTGGGCTCGGTCTGAGCAGGATCTTGGGTGTTGTCTTTATTGCTGCTGCACATTGAATAAAAATTGAACTAACATCAGTTTCATACTGAAACAACTGAAAGCAGATTCATTTTTTTTTAAATCAAACATCCCAATGGAAGTTAATAAAACATATATGCACCGATCAAATGTTAACCATCACTTTACAGTAAGGTTCATTAGTTAACTACATTAGTAAACATGAACTGAGAATTAACAATATTTCTACAGCATTAATTAATCTTAATCAATGTTAATTTTTAGCATTTACTAGTGCATTATTAAAATCACAATTTGTGTTTGTTAACAATATTGCACTGTGAACTTACATATGATGAACAACTGTATTTTCATTAACCAACTTAAACAAAGATGAATAAATACTGTAGTTAATGCATGGTTCATTGTTTGTTTCTGTTAGTTAACACATTAACACATGGTAACAAATGACGCATTGCAATGACCTATGCAATGTTGTAGTTTCTACTAAAGTTATTATAAATTTTTTTTTAATATTAGTCAGCAAAGCCAGTTTCTACTTGCATTAGGTGCTTGACAAGCATTGCTTCATCAATAAACCAGAGGTTTGGGTCTCAAACTACAAGGTATACAGAATCTTGTTCTTACGTGGTGGTTCTTCTTCCTGTGGTTCAACTCTCTCCTCCTGGGCTGGAAGTGGCTCCTCTGGAGTTTTGTAAGGAGAGGATGTGACAGGGGTCTTTGCCAATCTACTTTGAGGATCCTCCCTGAAAATACAACAACAGTGGAGATCTAACACAGTGTCCGACTGAGAGTATGCATGTTCCGCTAAATTGCTTTTAAATTGCTTGAACTATACTGTATGTGAAACCTTTTAACTGGAAAATGGATGCTGTTATCTTTTAGTACCACTTAGCTTGATATTTTGTTATTAAGTGCAAACACATTCAATACAGATCATTGGTTTCCAAACACAGGACTTCATTCCATGGATAAAACACACAGACAATTGCCATTTTTTGGTGAACTATCCATTTAAAAGTGTAACAATTTTTTAGAGCCAATGATCTTCACCTGGCGTTTTCTCGTGCTACATCATTGGAAGAGTGTGAGGAGAGGTCAGACTGGCGTGACCTTTGGTCATCTTGAGGAGAGTAGGAATGGTACGACTCCATCTCAGAAATATCTGAAAGATATAAAAGTCTACAATGAGAAGCAATGGACTTTCCTTCAACTTCTAGGACAAGAAAGAGACGAGGCCCAGGAGAGACAGAATTAAGTGGACCCACAACCACAGAGAACAAACCACCGTGTTACTGTTGACTTGGTGTTAATTGGCCAAGATCTGCCCCGTTATAACAATCACTTCTGCTTATATTGTATGTACTGTAGTTTTATTTGACCACAGCATATCCATGCCCTTTTGACCAAAGACACAACCCAAATCATGGAGATGTACAATGCCTGTGTGACTCAGATGTCCAGAATTTCATAAAGCTGTGGTGGAGAGACTAATAGCAGCGTTATACAGAGGCAGAAGGTGTGTTGGAGAGGTGTGATTAATCTTTAGCAACAGAAAACCCTGAGAGAGGCAGAGAAAAAGGACAGACAGAAGTCACATCTATAAAAACTGTTTTGGAAAGCAGAGAGATGTGCGCAAAAGGTGCTAGTGCTTGCATACATTGATGCTATATTGATAGATAAAGGAATAGCTCACCAAAAGAAAAAAAAAGAAAAATAAAGGAAATTTGGTCAAAATTACTCACGCTCATGTCATTCCACACCTGTCTGACTTTTTTTCTTCTGTGAAACATAACATTAGAAGAATCTGAAGATTTTATGGATTAATTTTTAACCAAAAATCATAAGATTCAGTGAGTCAACTGTGAATTAAACGAATCATGCAGTCTGATTTGTAGTCTATATTGGTCAGTTCATCTTGAAAGAATCGACTCAAAAGAAACATTTAACCATGCAAATAAAAGATTTTAAAGTCTTCACTGATTTATGTTTGAGAATCATTGGATTCCATGAATCAGTCAAACAATGGAGAAAGTCTGATTCGGGAACAAAACATGCAGTCTGATTCGTAAACTGTTCATTCTAAATAAATCGGCTCAAAAAAATGATCAGTGACTGAATCAGTCCTTCTCAAGTTCAACTTAAATAAAATTTTATTAAGCTTTTGTATATATAATATCATGTCCTATAGAAAACATCTGCATGAACGTTCTTCTAGATATTACAATTTTTGCTATACTAAAGGAAGAAAGTATTACAGGTTTTGTAACAACATGAGGGTGAGCTATTCCTTTAATTTTTCCCAGTCTAGAGTTCTACTTTGTCCAGGATAGTTGGGTAATTAACTGATTACAAGTAAAACCATCAAGAAGCAGAGCAAGGAAAATGAAGTATCTCCCTGAAAGAGAAAGCAGGACAGAAGTATTGACGGCCGGGAAGAAAGAGAAGAGTTACTGTGTGGTCTGCTGGTGATCTAAGTGCATGTCCAGTGCATGGCTGCTGGTGGGAGGAACCCCATGACTGTCCTCCAAATCTACAACACACTCCATCCATTACAGAACAAAAGGACATTGCTGAACACCTGCTTCAGAGCCCGGGGGGTTAAAGCTCCGAGCTAACAAAGTAAACACAGACAAATATGCCCACAGCACTGCCTGAAGATAAACAGAGTATAATGCACAAAATTGGTAACTTTTTTGACTCCGGGAGTAAACCTGTAAGTAAATATTACACGTTTTTAAAGTTTAAGTATTTTTTCAAATTGAAAACCAACAGAACATTTATGACATTAAATCAAAGAATAAAAAATGAAATAAATAAAAAAATATATATATCATTTATAAATAAAAATAAATATTATGTATAAATAATTCAGAATATATATAATTTTTTCTATTAAAAAATATTTTCTGCACTTTTTAAAATAAACTATTTTTTAAAGACAAAGCAAAACAGACTTCAATTAAATTAAATTTAAAATTAAATTCCTTAATTAAATTAAATATCATTAACTGCAGATTCTATATGCAATGTTTAAAAGGAAACTACGAACTCTTTAAATGTGATAAAGATATATTTTAAACAAAATTTCTGAGCATATCTTACAAAAGCACCAAAAGTGTCACGATATTATAAAAGTAAGAATCTCTGTAAGTCCTGTAAAGAAGATTCAGAAAAAAATGATCCCCCAAATCATTTTTTTTTCTCATGCTGCTAAATGAAGTTAAAAGGAAAATCAGAAGCAGCATTCCAATATATGTATAATTTACTCATATTAAGATTTTTTTCTCTGTTTATTTAAAGGTTTTTGATTTGGATTAGGCTATCCTAAGATTATTTATGGATTATTAGGCTGCATGTTAATGTCTGAGGAGTATCAGGGAGCTGGTGTTTTCCAGGTCGTGGGGGAGAGAGGCGTGTTTCCATCTGTTGGGTGCGGATGAAATTACAGTCTGTCTCTTAAGAGGGGGAGGACAAACCACAGAGATGAGACAGCTGTGTGTACATTCCCTGAATACAACCCAAAACAGCACGGCCAGCTACAGCTACAACCACCATCCCTGATTTAGTTTACAGAGCTACTGTGACAACACACACAAGCAACATTACAGAGAGAATTACACACACACACACACACGTTGGTTTTTGTGATTTATGGGGACTCTCCATAGGCGTAATGGTTTTTATACTGTACAAACTGTATGTCTTACTGTTTAACACTGACCCTACACCTAAACCTACCCCTTACAGGAAACTGTGCATTTTTAGATTTTCAAATAAAACATCATTTAGTATGTTTAAGCCTTTTGAATTACGGGGACACTGAAAAATGTCCACATAAATCACCTAGATATTGTACTACCCATGTTTGCAATTTTTGTGCACTGCTTTAAATTTAAGTTTCATGAAAAAAAAAAATAAAATCATAATACATTTTTTTCACAAACACAAAACTTTTATTTATATTAAATATAAATTTAATTGAATACTAGACACTTCATTATTAGTCATTAGTAATTATATTTAACACAAAATATAAAAGGAAAATCTGTTTTTTGACACACACACACAAAATAAACCTATTACATAATAATTCTACAAAATATTACATTATATTTAACAATAAATATTAAGATAATACTTAGTACTAATACTAAATACTTTTAGAATCTAGAAGTATATGCATATAGTATAATGTATATAGAGTGCATATTCTTTATTTCTATCAGACTTAGTAGTGTCTAAGAATAAATATGCCTCGTAAAGCGTGTTTAAATACAACATTAATCAGAATTGAACTATTCATTTTTATAACCTGTATCTGTGGTATAATTTTATTTCCTTGAAAGAAACCATATCTTTATCACTTAAATAGCATAGCATACTTCACACACACCTACCCTACATTCATTTCTCTTTGAATATCCTGATTTACATTTAAATATGCAGCATTATGGAAGTGCTTATTGTGCATGCACGTTGTCCTTATACACAACTGCCCGAATTTCCATAGAACTATGAAGAATACTAGAGTGAATATCAAATAAATGAGGATAAAGACATAAGGGTCTTATGTCTGATTTACAACAGTGAGCCTTGAGCATCACGGCTCAACCTATCCAAGCACGTTACGCTAGCAAAGTCACGGCTTCTTGAACACAATGGACAATAAAAATGAGGAAATAGCCGAAAGCTGGCTATCACATCATCTAGACAAAATGAAAAGTAGCACACAATGGTGCGTACGAGGCAATGAACAGTACGTGCTGCATTTTTATTTTAGGGTGTAAATCACATCTAGATTCTACTTCTCTAACCGGCACAAAGCAGCACACACACAATGACTCATTTCCCAGTGCTGTTGAATACATACATGAAGTGGACATTGCCCAGCCCCATTAGACAAGTGGATGCTTTTTCTGTACTCAAATGTACTTCCTTCCACCTGCACTTAATACCTCGAGGATGGTGGATCTGAAAAAGCCATATGATATCCAGCTGTCCCACCCTAACAACAGCTGAAGAGTATGAAATAGCATCTGAGAGACCGTGTCACCCTTTCAGACACACAAGATTAAATAAGTCAACACACAGACATAACATTGAGTAGACTTATTTATTGATTAAAGAAGGTATTAAAAAAGAAGGTTAGCATAAAAATATACTGTAAGAGCACAGTGTGAACGTTTTACAGCTTTGTTGAGTCACAGTAATGATTAAGGATTAAAGGCAACCAGACTTTATGTTGTGTCCCTGCGGTCCGTCAGCTAAAAGTATGACATATCTGTATTATCTGTAAAAAGAGAACACAAAAATAGCATTTCTGTTGTAAGCATGCGGTGTGCTTTTTTCTCATTTTCAGCGCATCTTTCTGATGTTAAAATATTCATTGTAAACACTGGTGTCTATGTCTCTGATAGCAAGAGACATGTACAGTACAATTAGAATAAATTAAATGAATTAATAAAAAATTAGTATTATACTAGTACTAATAATAACTATTAAACTAAAACCATAAAAAGCATTTATTGGTGAAATAAAATGTTATGCAAAAATTTTTTAGCTACATTTCTAATTTTAATTTGAGTTTAACTTTATGTGGCAATAAAATAAAAAGTAACAACTATAAATTAGTGCTCTCAAAGATTAATTGTGATTAACCGCATCCAAATTTTTTTTTTAATAAAATAAAATAAAAATATATTTTTATAATATGCATGTGTATTGTGTATACTGCAGTGTACACACATAATAAATTTACTATGTGTGTATACACACATAATAAATATACACAATACACATGCATATTATAAAAATATATATTTTTTTAATTAAAAAAATATATTTTGGATGCGGTTTAACAATTAATCTTTTTATCTTTTTTGTATTTACATATATGTAAATACACATGCATGAATGTATGGAATATGTTGTTTATATATTAAATTTATCCATGTATAATATTTATGTATATATATATATATATATATATATATTTTTTTTTTTTGGCAGAAATACAGTATATACATGTAAACACATGCAAATATTTTCAAAATATGTACTCTGTGTGTGTATTTAATACATGCATAACAAACATACATAGTACACACATTATGAAAACAAATTTTTATTTTGGATATGATTAATTGTAATTAATTGTTTGACATCACTAATAAACACATAACAACTAATAAAAATGTAAAAATGATTTAACTACAATTAAAATAAACATTTAATTTTTTTTTATTTACATTTAATTTTTATTTGTTTTTTTTTCCATTGTTTAAAAAATGAAATATACAAAAATTAATAACATTAAATAATAGAATAAAATAATAATAAACAAAATATACCGTTATCGAAGTATTAAAACATCGAAATAAACACATTTTTGTATGCAAGTATTTGAATTTGTACTATTTGAATCAATTTAGATTATGTGAATTATAATATAATATTTTATGGCTTCTGGTTTTTGATTTGACTTACATTTTCCTTAAAAGCTGCATCTATCAATTGAACTTTAAAAAAAATATACAGAAATTGCATGCACTGTATGGAATAAAAGATATGTGATGCTGCTACCAAAAGTAAAGTTTTTTTTAACATAGCTTAGTTTAACATAGAGTGTTGCAATTCCTCCCATTCGTTTTTCTATAAATGGTTTGTCTCACTGTACTCTGTCTCTGATGTGGTCCACTAGTGGGCAGATCATCCGAGACGGATGTTAATAGCAGATATAAATGGGGGCTGTAAATCTCAGCTCTTTGCTAAAAAGCGACAGTCCGTATCTGACAATACAGTTTTGTAATTTCTAAATGTTTCCTGTTAAATGTACTATCAATCTTTACTGTAACTATACATCCAGAGGAAGTTATTACCCGTGTCTGACTGCATTAACACTGCATCACCTCTATAGAGGACCAGACTCATTAAATCCATGGCATATCGTTGAAATTATGCCACTGGATGATAACCCTGCTCTGATACAGACGGGGGACAAATTGAGTTCTGTGCTTCGATTCTCATTTCCAGTCTATTAATAGTGATTTGCATAATTAACGGTAATTTATTACAGACTCAGTGTCTAGCGAACGTGTACGTGATATTACTAATCTGATTTATCAGAACCAATTCATGCTACCTGCTTTTAATTAAAGTGTGATGCTGGAGAGCAAACAGCCGGAGGGTGAGCACCACGGCTCAGGAAGTGCTATAATGAAGACTAGTCTATGAACAAACGCGGTGTGAAAGGAGGAGCTTACCGTCGGGCTCTGAGTCGCTGTCTGCCAGGGCAGGAATGCGCACCAGGACCTGTCGGTGGTCTCTCTGGACCACCAGTTGCAGCTTTCCCCGTGATTTCTCAATCAGCTTGCCTGCGTCACTCAGAGAGAGGTTCTCAGTCACAGTCCCGTTGATCTAGAATAAACAGAAATAAAGATATATCATTATACTGTAGGTTCAAGTCTGATATTGAGTTTGGAATGAGGGGGTGTGAATGGTTAATGGAAATATATAAATACTGAAATATTGCTATTTTCTGTGATTTAAACAAAATCATAAAAACTTTCTCGTTGCTGTGTTAGCTAATAATATTAATTCCAATTAGTAGAGTTTATTAAAATAGAATATTTAGATCCATATGGGTGCATTTTAAAGCAATTTTAATAAATTAAATTTAAAAAAGTAAAAAAAAAAAGGGTTATTAATCAAATAATTTGTGTTACTTATATTTTTTTTTAATTGATGGTTGATGTTTCTTTTTTTACTTAACATTTATTATATTTCATTAAAACCTAATATTTAGAGCTTAATGAATTAATGAAATTTATATTTTATTGTTTTATTTTTTGTATTACCAATTTACATAATTTTTTTAAAAGAAAATACATTTATTGTCTTGCATTAATATTTTTCCTCAATCTTTCATTAATCTGTGTATCAGTTTGGCCATCAGCCACAATGGTCTATGCAGGGGTTTATTTATTAATATTTTAAAATATTAATACATTTTTATTTTCAGTTGATATTTATTTACTTTTTACATTTTACATTGCGTTTTCACTATTTACTAATTTAGTACTTTAACTTATTTTATTTCAGTTAGTTGCCAAAGCAAGATATATAATATTAATTTAAGTCTAAGGATTTAGTCTAATATTTTATTTAATAAATCTATAACGTTTTATATGTTTTTAATCTATTTATACATATTTTAATTTTTATTTTGTTCTAGATTATATATATTTTTAACAAAAATGGGTCTTAATAGCTCTCTAGATATCAGTTTTAGTGAGTTTGTATTAAATACAGAAAGCCACTAGGGTTCATTTCAGTGATTTTGACAATTTAACAGAAGTGATGTGTGAAAAGCTATTGTGTGAAGGGTCTGATAAGTACCTTAAGAATTATGTCTCCCTCCTGGAGATTTCCATCTCTGGAAGCCAATCCAGTGCTGGTCATCTCTTTGATGAAGATCTGGCTGCCCAGCCGGAGGCCGTACTCTACAACAATTTGGAACAAAACATTGTTTCTACGCAGCAACGCTAACGTGAACCTAACATGAACCTAACAACCATGCTGACCTTGACCCTTTTAAGCACACAGCAATCCCTGCAGCTGTTAGTTTAGTGGTCTGCTGAATGGGTCTAATACCACAAACAATTTAAATGGAAACTGAAAATGTAGAGTATTGATCAGGATCACAGCTCTCTGCTGACCGTACATGAACCACTTACAGAACTGAACATGATCAAACACTTTCAGTTTCAATATTGTTCTAAATACTAAACCCAGCTCTAAAAAAAAACAACTGGTTCCCATTTTACATCCCACGGTTAGAAAAATCCAGTAATAAACATTGCCACCCACTTAACCTTTTTGAGCTGTGGGTTATGAAAGGCTGGTGAGGAAATCGGAAGAGACGGGCCGCTTTATGTGAAGTCACAAGACTACATGTCTACTGAAATCTGACAGGGCGATCATAAATAAATCAGATTTAAATATCATCAAAATCCAAAGCAAACAAACTGTCTTAGGATGGATGTGTGAGCCCAAAGAAAACAAACATGGGCGAGAGTGAAAAAAAATTGGGAAAAAGCAAAGATGGACTTTTGGGTTTTGTATTATTTCCACAGCATCTGACATGAACCTTTACTGCAGGAAAAAAAGCTCTGCTTCTGTAAAAGGGTCCTATCAAGTCATAATTACACTTCTGAGATACTAATGATGTAAATGATATAATATTGGAGTATGCTGTTATGTCCAACAAAAGTTTCTAGCTATGCTTCTCATATTCTTCTAAAGGATGGCACCACCTGAAATACTGAAGACTATATACAAAGCTATTTACATGTAGCCGTCAAGAAGTCTCATACATATAGAAAAGGCAATAAAACTGTCATCAAAATAAGAATTAAATAAAACGAAATCAAAGGTTTTTATTTTATAAAAATAATGAACAGTACTACCCTTCTAAACCGTTTTAATCATTTTTTCAATCACCTAACACCAGTATATGTTTAAAATATGCTATTAGCGACGAGGCAATCTTGCAACACTCACCTTCATTAGGCCTGTTTTTGACCAGCATGACATTGATGGGCGGCTCCAAGGGCTCATAGTTGTTCCGGTCTCTTCCTCTTTCTCTCTCTCTGCTGGGTGACGGTGAGTGATCCTGTAGCCGGTCCCTGCTGTGACTCCTGGTCATCCTGTCATCCGAACGAGTGTCATGCCTCCGCGTGTCGTAGCCCTGGTCCCTCCCGTAGCTTCCGCCAGGGCTTCCTCCTCCTCCTCCGCGGCCTCTGCTGTGCTGCCTGTGATAGCGAGGCTCCGGGCTGGACCCGCGCTCCAGTGTCCGGCCCCGGCTGCCGTCCCTGCGGTAGCCGCTGTCAGAGCTGGGTGACCTCTCGGCGCTCCTGCCTCTGCTCCGGGAATCGTAGTCCTGACTGCGGTAATCCGGGTCCAGGTAGTCTATCCGGCTCTTTTCGAGGCTGCGGTCATGTTCTCTGTCACGGGGGTAGCCCAGGCCGCCGTTTCCTCGAGGGTAATCAGAGTCTGGGTCACTGTGAACACTGCGGTTGTCCTCGGGATAATAGCTGGATATGTTGTAATCACGGCTATCCCCGCTCGGGGATGGCGGGCGCTTGAGGACAGACACCTTGCGAGGCCTCTTTACAGTCTGTGGGGAGTGATAAATACAATTAGTCTTTATACATTCAGCAAACTGTAACAAAAAGTGCCATATCAAAAAATAGATGTTTATTATACCATATGATCATTACTTCTTGCAAACCTTTAAAGGCTGCATGTGAATTAGCATGTTTTAAAACACATTGAAAGCACTATAAATCACATATACAGCAATTACTAGGATTTTGTGCTTTTTTATGTTATTTATATATATATTATAATATATATATATATTTATTTTATTGGTTTTTATTATAAAACAAAAGTCAATTTAAAAACGAAAACTTTAATTTATGTTATAGTTTTTCAAGTCATTTTCAGTAAGTTTGTCATCTGATATTTATATATTTTTTCAGCTTTATTTCAATTACAACAAATATTAATAATAATTCACCTCAAACTAAACTTTTTGACATAAATTGAGGGTTAGAAATACATTAAAAAAAAAAGTAAGTCAAGTAGTAAAACGTACTATTTTGGCCATTTTCCCACATTTTCGAAGTGACTGCACAGCAAATGAATGAGGCACATTATCCATGGCGATGGTGTTGACCTGTATCACGCGGTCATTCTCACTGTCCACAATAAAACAAAACAAATGTTAAATCTACAATGCAACAGAGACATTCCTATATTATTATTTTAAAGCGCAAGCCATTTACAATGCATTTCTCCTCAAAGTACTATAAGATGCATTTCTGAAAATTGATCTTTGGCGGGAAATTATCTAAAACTGGTCTTAATCAAATCAGCCAGTATTACACTGAAATGTAAAAAGTAGGCTGTGATATAAAGCCCTGCATAAATTATATTTATTTGTTAGTTTATACCCTGCATTTAGCTTTTTACTTCTTATGATTGTATTTAGGCTTCAGAATTTGTAAAAAGTTGTGTTAAATGTTAAAGATTAAGTATCAATACAAACTTCAAGGTTTCCTTAGAAAAATATGCCATGACTAATATCAGCTTAACCAGCCTTGATAACTTTACAACAACATATACTAATAATACATGCACAATAACACCAAGGACATTTATTAGGACAGTAAACATGATAATTTTTTATTTCATGTCGTTTCGAAGAGCTTCACGTAAAAAAACTCAATACTTATCAACCTAAGCTGGTGTAAAACATTGGTTTATCAATACACTAAACACGCATGCATTAGTAAAGTGAGTGAAGCGTACAAGAGCAGTCCATCGGCCGGTCCTCCAGGCAGCACGTCTGACACAATGATGGACGTCTCTCCGGTTTCCACGTTTGGATTGTCCCGGCCCCCGGACACAGCAATTCCAAAGCCCATCTTAGCATCCTGCGAGAGAAAAACAGAGAAATGGTTTTCAGTGTGAAAATACCACTAACGCATTTCCTCAGATATATATCACAGCCAGCCTGCCCCGAGCAGGAGTGTTTAATATCGCTTCATAGAAACGAGCAAATAGCCAGCGGTGCTACACAATCACGTTCATGCGCTTATATGATAAATCTTTCATAAACGGTGACTGCGTGTTGCCACAGTGTGGTTTTGCAGAAAGCCACCGCATGCCAAAGCTAATGGAGACATGGTTCCACCTCATTGCTTGGCCAAATAACAACCTGCTGTACCTGCCTCAGAGGAACGCTGAATAAATAGAGTCTAATGAGTGGGTATCACAGGCTTGAGGCAATCTGCTCCAAATATATTCAAGCTCAATTACAGCTGAAGATAGAACCTGACAGAGCAGAGTAAAACCGCTACATTGTTGGAGGGATACATCTAGAGATACACAGGTCAACCCACAATCACAACCATTATTTGAGGGTATTTCTGTGATCATCTGTGTACCAACGCAACATAAAATGCATTGGAATCACTGGCACAAGTGTAATCTTTATGGAAATATGACAAAGTCTGTAAATAGGGCGTTAGGATTGCATGCTGTTAATTGTGAAGGAACTAAAAGACATTCGGCATGTCAATTTTGAATTGACACTGCACCAAACACATGAGTATTGTAATGGTTTTGAATAGACATGGCTAACAAGAAGCACACAGGTATTGGTTTATTGCTATACAAATTAGAGCTGCTTTCCTGTGCTTGCTGAAGTTTATGAGATGTTAAATATTTGTTCAGCTCAGTTGATCATTTGGTGGATGAGAAAAAAAAACTAATTAGTTGTGCCAGAGCTAAAATGATTGTTGTTAGAATAAAGAATATACAATCAAAAGCCATAAATGCAGGCAATATAGCCTAGTTCTGAACAGGGCTGGATGGGCACTATACTGCATTTCAGAGATATTACAGTTATAATTAATACAACTTTGCAAAGAATTGTCAATATTGAAGACCTAATTTTTCAGCGATTCTCAAACGAGTCGTTCGATGCAGGTTTAAGATGCAGTCTCTCTAAACCCCTCCCTTCCATGAGCCTACTCTGCTCTGATTGGTCAGATGGCCCAGTCTGTTGTGATTGGTCTACTGCGTGCAGCACAATGGAAATGACAGGCCCATTACTGATTTACAACATTCACATATAGTTACACTATACACTGTATGAAAGTCAATATTGGAAATAGCATAACAGAAAAAAAAATAATAATGTAGCATCTTTATTTTTAAAAGACTGCATAGCATGTTTTTAAAATTAGTCATACAAAGCCAATTTTGCACTAGCTTATATGATTCTTTAGGGTCTTAATGAAAGGTTTGTAATATAGTTTCTTATAAAATTTCTCAAAGAGAGTGTAAAAAAGCTCAATTTACCCTGTCAAAAATGGCTCTTTAGAAATAACTCTGTACTGTATGTGCACTTCCCCTTTAAATCTTCACGAGCTCCGCTTTTCCGAGGCGCTCTCGGAAGATCTTTTTAAGCCTTATTCATAGTGAAACTTGCTAATTAGCACATTATTAGGAAAGACATTATACTCTTATTTATATTAAGCATTATACTGCTTCCTGTAGGTGAGGCTGGATCATGAATGATTTGCGCAAACATAGCCGCTAGGGGTGTGCCAAAAAATCGATTCACAGAAAAATATTCTCATTTGCACGCTGCTGTCAATCAACTATTGTGGGAGTGGCCTCTGTCGGTGTGACGCCAAACCGACATGCATTTGAGAATGACTTGATTTCAGAAGGGGCAGCTTATTCTTATTAAATTAAAAGAAAACTACTAGTGGATCTTTATCATTGTAGAGTGGTTGTGTACACACCCCACCCAAAACACATTTCAGTCCAAACAGTGTGGCACCGGATGACCCCTTTAACTATTTTATTGGACACACATTTTGAGGTCCAATTCTCACTATTAACAAACCATGACATTTGCCTCAATAAACTCCAAATTTGCTGCTTATTAATACTAAAGTAGTTGTTCCATTTAGTTATTGGTTGGGATTAGGCATGCTAATATGGTTATGCACAACTGGTTTTGTTGTTTTCAAGTGCACTATATTGTATTTCTTATTCATGCAATTTTTTTATCTATTGCTAATTAACAACACAGGGAATTAATTTTTTTTTTTTAAATAGTCAGGCTGTGAGGATTTACTAAAGACTTACATTATGGGTTGAGTAAGTGAATATCACAGTAGTGATATAGATTATGATATGGCACATAAACTTCTAAGTCCCCTTATACCCCCAAACTTTCTAAAGCTTATATCTTTCCTTTTATGCTGCAATGATAAATGAGGCTATTCTTATCTGAACTGAGCAATCTGACATGCCAAAGTGCTGAGATGTTTTCCCAGGATGAGCCTGATGTGGAGATGGTGGTGATAGCGTCAGTGTGTTTGGATAGTGTGTGTGAACCCTTGCTATCTGTCATGTGTGAGATAAAAGGATGCACATCCTGTTGTGCTTGATGTTGGAGGAAGAAAGAATAGGAGGAAAGGAGGAGAAGATGGGAGGAGAGGGGGGAGGGGAAACATCTGATGGGCCGAAGCACTTGTACAAAGCAAACACAAGCACGAGTTGTTGGTAAAATGACAACCATAGCTGCGTCCTAATTCAAAGGCTGCATCCTTCGAAGGACTTTATCAAAAATTGCAATAATATTTCACAATATTACTGTATTTTTGATCAAGAATAATAAGAAACATCTTTCCTTCTCCAAGCTTTTGAACAGTACTTTATATTGGAAATAAAAATCGTAAACAAACTTTTTGATAATAAAGTCTAAACCAAATATAAAAGTGGTCACTGTTAATATATCGATATAATCATAATCTTTTAAGATTATATTATTCTACATCCAGCACGTTTTAGGTGTGTTTGAGTGTTTAGCCTGGGTACCGCAGGAGGTTCTAGTCTGTTTGTTAAGAGGGCCATCCATCTGTGCAGCACATGTTCTGTGGCCTCTTTGGCTCCAAGCACGTAACTTCTGTTTCATGGCCCTGCTGCTCTTTTACAACACATTTCTAAACATGTAACTCTTAAATCTGTATTGAGTAAGTTAATGTAAAAGAGTTTCATACCCGCTGTAGAGACACAGTGTACTGCTCCCAAACCGTCTCCTCCATTCCTGAGCCCTGTGTGGAGAACAGAAAGAAACCATCATTAATCACCAGTCAGGCGTAACTAATGTCAGCATGCTATGCAGTGTGACATGTAGGGTTTGAGTGGCTCATAAACAAATTGGACATAAATGAAGTGTCCTGAACTAATTATTTTATAATTACATGGATGCACACATAACATTAAAGGAATATTTCTGGTCAAGTACAACTCGAGCGAGACAGCATCTGTGGCAATTTAATTGGATGCTCATAATCAGTAGGTCCTCTAGAATAAACCCAACTAAAAAAATGTTTTCCTTTCAATGATTTAACAAACTGAAGACAAAACTACGTCCTACAATTTTTTCTAAATCAACAGAACACCACAGATTCTATCTATTCACTTTAAAAATTAAGTGTGCCATTTAAAAAAAAAAGTTAAATTACTGTCTTATATGTCAATAATTAACATTATATATATATATATATTTTTTTTTTAAATATTTTTTTATTTATACTGAAACTACAATTCAAACTTTTGGGGTCAGTATATTTTTTTAATAATTATTAATCTAGAGAGTCCACAAATTATTACTGCGTTGGTTTGATCAAGATTTTGAACGAAATTAGTTTTTATTCTCCCGTTAGGCCGATTGGGCTAAGACTTTGATAGGTTCTCCCAAATTGAGGTCTATCAATTCGAGTTAGAAAGTCTCTAGGCCTTACGGTTTGGTCTGCACAATCAGTTTTAGGGCAGAATAATAATAATAATACACACTTGAACCCCTAAAAATACATGTTGGTTAATTATAAGTAGCTAAAATAACCACAAATATCAGGGCATGTCAAAACATCTCCGGGGCCCCCAGAGGGTCAACGATTGCTGGAAATTCAGATTTGACATCAATTATTGTTATTAATTACAAATTATAATTACAAATTATATTTGTACCCAATATTACTGTTTTTACTGTACTTTCCCTGATCAAATAAAGACACTTTCAAAAACATTTAAAAATCTTCCCAACCCCAAACATTTGAACAGTAAAACAAATGTTATTTTTATCATGTTATTTTATGTTACACACTTCACTTTAAAGTTGTAAATAACCAAGTATATTCCTTAAAATGAGATAATGAAGATGAATCTCAGTCAATAAATGAAGACCCTCCCCATCCCCAGCTATATGGTATCATCCAGAAATACCTGTGAAAGCCTCATTATTTGGTTTGACTCATTATGTCACTGCATCAAACTGAGGGTCTACCGCATATGGCAGAAGAGTGTGTATGAAGGATGGGCCTGTCATTTCCACAGCTCACAAGGACGAAAGCACCATTTTTTATTTTTTGAAATAATAAAGACATACGAGGACTGATTCCATGTCAACTCAAAGATCTACAGTATGTAAGCCAATGTCTTTAAACACGACACCAGAGCATGTATATCCCTCTTTAGAACACATATGAACAACCGGCCCTGAAAAAACTCACACATACACACACAGCTCAAGGTTGTATTGGTTCCAAACAACAGACAGACATACCCATCAATACTGATGATTAACGGGAAACAGTAACAGTACAATCCGACCTCAACTAAACCATGACTACACAAGGTTAAAAAATGGTGACTTTGACATGTCCAGTTAAAGCTTCTTAAAATAGAAGTCTTTAATTAAATAAAATTCTGTTCAATCTAAACAATATCCTAATCTACATCTGATTCTACTTTCATTAAAAGGTTACTCCCTACCATGTCAAGTCAAACTTATATTTACTAGTGGTTCACTGATATTGCACATGACATTGCATATTTATTTTTACAATGCACATCATTTGAAAGCAGCTTTACAGATAAATAATCATAATAATTATTTTCATTCCATATACAGTAGTCACTTCTAACAGATCAGAGCTGGTATATACTATACATTTTAAAAAGATACAGGCACGCAGTTGAGATTTGATATACAGCAGTTCATATCACCTTATAAGAGCACAATATATCGTATGCATCCAGCTAAACATACTTAAAGTGCAAATGAAATCAACACTGACTTTATTTAGCACACTGCTGGTCTTTATGTGAATAATTAATTTGTGCAGGTTAGTGCACTAAAAAAAAAAAACTGCTTGGGCAGAATACGCTTAAACACACCTCTCCAAACATTAATTACATTATGCTATGAGTGAGAGACAGGAGAGGTGCAAAAATAAACCCCTGTACTCTATTCAATATTCCATTTCTGCTGGAAATACGTCACTACACTGACAGCAACTACAGGTTCACGCATACTTTAGTACACTTTTGCACCACGTATCTCTAAGAACTTAGTTCTATAAACAAGTCAACATGGCATTTCATACAGAATCAATTTCTCCCTCAGGCCAGTTTTCTGGTTGCATTTGCACCAGAAGAAGGAACTCTGAAGCAGCCAACAGTGACACCCTTATTTACGGCATTTGCCAATCATTTGCCAATCAGTGTACAGGTACCTGACTGGTATTTCCTACAGAACTGTTTTAGACCTAACCCTGAAATAGGTGCCAAATTAGTTCCCTTAAATTAAGTTCCTAAAACTAAATGCACTCCTAGTTCCGAAAGCACTTTTATATATAACCGACATTTTTTTAAGAATTGGGTGCTAATTAAATTTTTTAATAAAATAAAAATGAGATTTGCTGTATACATACACTTTAGATGCATGTATTATACAGTATATGTATTAGTGCAAGTACTGAACGCAATACCGTTAGGCACTGAAAATTTAAAAAACATCCATTACCCACTAACATTTGAGCAATGTTCAGCAGATTCTTCAGCAGCACTGATTGGTTACTGCGTCCATGTGCTTAACAGATTAAATGACCATCGCTTCACGCTCTTCAGCTGCATATATCAGCGGATCCGAATGTGCAGATATATTAGGGATCCGCTGACGGTGACAGAGCCGCTGATAGACGCTAAACAGGAAATGGACATTTTTAAAATTTCAGTAACAAATGGTATCACAGGCGGGACTCTTGACAAACTAATAACCTAATTCAGACAAGCAAGTAAAGCTGGATATAACATATCACTCTGCAATAATGCGGTTTACATTTTTGGGACCTTGAACCGAGACTTGCTTTATAATGTATACTGAATGTACAGTATGCAGATAAATTAGGATGTATTTTAATATATTGTTGAATGATAATCCACTGAACATACCACTAACAGCCCCAATTTACTTTAAGAGAACTCAAAGGATAAATTGTCTTGAGTATACTGGGCCTTTAATGTGCATCAGAGTGTGTCTGGATACATTTACAGTTGTTGCATGATTCGTGATTAATTATTAATTTAGTAATTAATTCAAGTTATTAATTTGTTAACGGGTGTTATTATTCTTTTAAAGAGGCTTTCAAATCACATTACGAAAACTGTTGATGTACAACTGAAACATGCATTTTGTTTTTCATTTTCTGCGCTTCCCTTTAGGTTTTCTTCATAAAAAGACAGCTCCTCTCGTCGCTGTCGGCATGCGGCTCTAATTGGAGGATTCTGCCTGCAGATATCTGCCCTCGGACTACTACGGAAGCATACAATTAGTGTGGACATGTGCATTTGTTTGGCTCTCCACAAGCGCTCGGATAGTGCGCTATGCAGCAAATAAAACTAATCCACAGAGATAAAGTGAATAAAGGGCCTGATGCTGATAAGCTAAGACAGCTCTCCTCCTCTCCTCCTGCGCTGGGCTGTTTTCTGTGGGTGGCTAGTGGAGATATTGTTCATAAGGCTGTGATGAGAAAGACAGATAGCGAGAGAGCTAAAGATGCTGCATCATTTGAAGGCAGTTCAGGCTGCTCCTACAAAGCACTCACCTCCTTGTTCTGGAAAAATGACAAAAAGTCTAATAGCGAAATGGAAAATTACAAAGCTGCTCGCTTCATAAATCCAAAGCACCACAGGAATGTCCCTGAGGGTTTTTCCAAATACTAAAAGGAACAAGAATTATGAAGATTTTCTCTTAATGTAGTTTGCCTGACTAAGTTAATAAACAATGCATTTATCGGCATAACTAACAGTTCACCTTCATGTTGTTTCAAACATGTATGACTTTCTGTTTTGATGTCAATGAAAATCATATTGATGAACGGCAAAACTGGATGATTGTCACGAACATGATGAAGGTGGGGAAGGGTTTCAGCAAATACAACTTTACATTTCAGTTTCATATTTCACTATTGCAAGGCTTCAGAGGAATTTAATCATATCTGTTTTTAGGAAATTTATAAAAGTCATTGTTAAAGCTGGACAGGCCCATATATAACTGAAGGAAGAAAGTATTTTTAAAGGCTAAAACCATAAACGAGAGCATTTTCAGCACTTCTAAGTAAATCAATGTTTTTTTTAACAGGTTTTTGTTTAAATGCCTGAAATAAGGTCTGTGGTGAACACACGTTTTCACAGCTCCAGTGTCTTTATAATCATACTCTCACAAATATACTTCAAAGTCAAAGAGTTTTCTTTAAATAAATGCTTAAAGAGTGTCGGCGCCGATAGCCTTGTGGGCAGCGCGCTGACATTCAGCGCCGTTGCGCTTCAGGCGTCGCGAGTTTAAACCCCCCCAAAATTTTAATTAAACATAAAATCCTATACTTCGCAGGAAGCCATCACTCATCCCTCCTGAGAAGTAGCCTAAAAATCTCCTCTTTCTCCAGTCTTATTTAGTAAACTCCTCACAACAAGGTCAAGACTCTCATCTCTCCCAGGGACAGGACCCTGTGAGCAGCCTGAGAGGAGGACCCTGCTGGTCCCAATACGCAGAGACGTGTCTGCAACACTGTTTCCTGTCAACAGGCTCCTCAGCATGAAGCCGTCCACACCACACAGACCCGAGAGAGCAGGGCCGCCGGGATGGCATGTAAACTCAAACCTGCAGACCGCAGCCCGTCACGTTAACATGTCTGAACAGTCTGTCCACACAGCAAATACAATGGGTTAGACGTGTGACAAGGAGGGAGGAATGTGATGTGCACATACACACACACCCACTAGAGCAGTAAATCGGCCGCCACACTTGTCAACAGAACACCTGAGCAAAAACAACAATACAACTGAATAGTAAAAACATGCCACCATATGATAGAAAAGTCCTGGTTGATATTTATTGGAGGTCAACCACTATGGGTCTTTTTAATAGCGGATGCTGGTATCTATAAAGCAGGATGGTCAATTTTATTACTTATAAAACTTAATGATGACAAATGCAATGTTTACTTTTAATTATACAATCAAACATACTGTAATTTTACACACAAATCACTGACAATGCTTATGTTTTATTTGACAAAGCTATAAATTGTTATAATTAGCCAATTAGATTAGGGTGTTTTCACAAAAGTACTTTTGTTCTGCACTGTAGCTTTGGAAACAATGGTTCAAAAGCATAAATATGTGCGAATAGTGAGAAGAGAGCAATATTATGCATTTCCCACCTTTACTTGCCTTCCCTTACTTAAAGGTTAAGTTCACCCAGAAGTAAAATGTTGTCATTTATTACTCACCCTCATGCCCATAAGACCTCTTTTCATCTATGAAACACAAATTAAGATATTTTTGATGATATCAGAGAGCCATCTGCCCCTTCATAGACAGCAACACAACTGAAATGGTCCCGGATCCAGAAACGTAGAAGAAATATTGATAAAGCAGTCCATGTGACATCAGTGGATCAACCTCACTTTTGCAATTCACAAATAAAACAAAAAAATACCATCTCTTTCTCTTCTCCCCTGATTTACATCTTCCGCCATTGTAGAGAGCATCTCAACGTGCCGCTTACGCACAAAGATCAACGAAGGTCTTATGGGTTTGGAATGACACAAGGGTGAGTAATTAATGACAGAATTTTCACTTTAACCTTTAAAGGGTTAGTTCACCCAAAAATTCTAATTCTGTAAAAAACTCACCCTTGTGTCGTTCCAAACACGCAAGACCTTTGTCCATTGTCGAAAAACAAATTAAGATATATTTGGTGAAATCCAAGACGTTGCACAAATATTATTCTATTCATCAAATTATGACTGAGCCACTGATGTCACATGGACTATTTTAACAACGTCCACCCTACCTCTCTGTGCCTTGAACATGATAGTATCCTTGCTGTCTATGCATGGTCAGGAAGTTTTTTTTTAAATCAAAAATATCTTCATTTGTGTTCCGAAGATGAATAAAGGTTTTATAGGTTTGGAATGACAAGAGCAATTAATGACATAATTTTGATTCCGTGAGGAACCATCCCTTTAAAATGTAGCATCAAACATTTAAAAAATGTATTTAAAAATATTAATGTCATGTTTTCTAAACTACTATATTAAACATACTTTTTTTTTTTCATTCATTCAAAAAAATACAACAATGCAACTACAACACTACAACATTGCCAATACAATATTTTACTTAAATGTACAAAAAAAAAAAAAACACACGCAAACACAAAATCATTTCAAAACTTAAAAACCCTATGCCAATTTTGCAACTTAAGTTTAAGAGTTTAAAATTTGAGATTCTAATAAAACTTCTGTTCTATCCTATTTGCAAGTTGTTAAAGAATTTGTGAAATTAATCTAATAACTCTAGCAAACTTACTGTGAAAAAGCATTAGAATATTCATAAAGTAGCTTAACTATTTGAACATACTCATCACCCAGCCCAAATGTACACACACACACACATCAATCCAAAAACACACTAAAAATACTCCTCACACCTGAGGTATACAGAGACCCAAACACCTGCTACCCTCTGCCTCTTACGGTAGTGACCGAAGCAGAAAAGCCAGACAGAGAAAGAGTTTAAACAGCACGGCAGATGGATCAACAGAGGCAGAGCAGCCGCTGCCAGCAAAAGCTACGCTATGCGACAGGAGCCAGTGAAGTCCACACGCACACACCTGCACCTGCATTACCGGCTCACGCACACCAACTACAGTGCTCAGCTCAAACCCTCAATCTGCAGATCACACTCCGCTCGCTAACATTAGTTCGCAAAGTTCAATTTCAACAAGCAACATCCGAACGACGCAACACAAAACCACAACTTTCCCCGAGCACAGACGCTTGGCTGACATACAACACACGACACGTCACCAAACTTTGCACACAATCACAAAACACGCCCACTAACGCCATACAAACCAAATCGAGCCTACTGCGGGATCTAGGAAAGGGGGGTAGAAACAAGACAATCTTCTCTCTAAGGTGGCAGCTGATGGAAGGGTTTATCCCTGGAGGATCAAGCCACCGCGAGTGCCTTTTTTTCCGTCCCCACCAGCAGTCTGAGCAGGCATGACGCATGCCTGGGTGAGAAGAGGATGATGAAGCTGTTCCTTAGCTCCTCTGTCTCCCCCCGCACCTCGATTCGCGCCCCTCCACGCCGCCTCCATCTCTGGGCTCTCTGCAGGCGCACGCAGCAACCAAAGGGGAGCCAGTTCACACTCATCTCTCCCCATGGCCACCCGACCTCCAATCTAATTAAGCTCTGAGGCGGAGAAGATTAGGCACCCGGAGAGAGAGAGAGAGGGAGAGGGACTATAAATAAGACTCACGGAGCCACGGCGAGTCCTGAACGACTGCACAGCGCGTGCCCACTTTCGGCACAGCACCGTTTTCATGGCTGCACTCGCTCTCTCTCTCGCTGTGATTCTGCCGGCTCCTCTTCTTATGCAATCCTAATACACAACTGGCCTACATTTACACACACACACACACACACACACACACAGATCAATACCTACATATTTATGTGTGTACTGACGGAGTGTATACAATATTAGCCTATGCACACACACACATGCACACACTCTCTTAAGAAATCCCAAGAGACTGCAGCGATCCGCAGGACAACGGTGTTCACTTTAATATTTCAACACAGCGCAATGCTGAGAAAACTTTACAACGTTTTTAAAAAAGCTTTAGCAGGGTGGTTTTGCATATGTATTTGTAGCATATATGTGATATTTATTTATGAGTGAGGCATTTATTTACCGAAATCAAAGTGTTCCTTTACTGAAACTGAAAATAATTGAGTTAATAATCAATTACCTCATTCCATGTCTTTAATAATCAACATTCAACTGCTTTGTTTTAAACTATTTAATGTTTTAAATCATGCTTCAATTTATTGTTGAATATACACACAGGAAAAATTGCTTTTATGACAGATTTATTTAAACAACAAATAACAATAACAAAGACAACATTTAAGTAAAAATATAATATTTAATATAGTGTGTTTGAGCAAATGTTCTTCCTCTTCAAATAGCTTAAAATTGCTTAAATGTAGCAACTAAAACCCTTTTTTTTTGTAAATAAAAAATATTTAAAGTCCAGACTTTGTTTCATATCAAAAGCAACAAAGCACAAAGTTATTCCGATTATTGGATGCAAGGACTAGTCAAAAATGATGTTGTAAGTAATGTATGTAAATTATAAATTCATACATCACCTGAAAACAGACTAAAGGACAATGTATACTTTGTATTTTACTTTACTTTTATGCAAGGGTCACGCAAAGCGCGTGTGACACAAATTATGTCACCAGAACAGTATGCACATTGACTTGGTTTTGCACTAATCAGTTGTTCCACAAGGTGGCAGCACTGGCCCGGGCTGCTGTTTCACAGTAGCAAACAAAACTAAAGAGTTGAAACAGCAACAACTACAAAATAGTGGAGATTGTGACAACAACAGATGCCTGCATTGACAAGCACTTGTGAGGGTGTTATATGACAGCAGCAACTTAAGTTCAAAGAATAACTCCTGGAGAAAAATAGAGCATTTGTCGACCGCCTGCATTTGAGTACACCTCTAATGGAGTATACTTTGAAAGACTGCATATGTGCGCAAAAATGATGCACCAAAGAAGTGGCAATGAAATGTGATTCTCCAAAGCAGTTTTAACAGAATTAAAGGTGCTGTATGTATTTTTTCAAAAATGCTTTAGAAAACTGAGTCGGGCCATGCACCAAAACAAAGCCAATAGCCAATCAGCAGTAAGGGGCGTGTCTACTTATGATATGGGGGAGAGAGCGTTAAGTGCGCAGGACGGACTGTTTAGAGTTTACTATTAAAATGAAAACATGGAAGAAATAGCATATTGTGTGATTATCATTTTAAACAAAAATTGTATTTGAATGAATGAATGATGCATTTATATAGCGCTTTTACTGTGTATGGCCATACACCCAAAGCGCTTTACAATCATGTGGGGGG
>JAUCMT010000154.1:4944297-4972942 GCA_032357475.1 Enteromius thamalakanensis | reverse complement strand
GCTACAGGTGGAGAGGAGAGAGAGATACAGCCAATCAATGGATGGGGATTATTGGGAGGCCATGATAGACAAGGGCCTGTGGGAATTTGGCCAGGACACCGGGGTACACCCCTACTCTTTACGATGAGTGTCATGGGATTTTTTTAATGATTTGTTGAAATTGTAGTAGTAGTTGCAAACCAAACTTTTTTGACAGGTTGCCATAAGGACCTGTGTGTAGTCTATTGTCATAGGTCTATATGCAGGGCCCAAAATTCATTTTTTGACAAGATTAAAAAAAATCTACCGGCCAAGCTTATTTTTTACCCGTCAAAATTCTGAACAATTTAACACAGATATATCTAAAGCACGTTACTCTGAATATTGTGTGTGTTCCGGACAGAGAGGAGTGATAATTAAAACATCAATAAGAAAAATAACTTTTTGGTGATTTTAGATTTTTTATTATAACTTGGAAATGTCTATTACTTTGAAATGTTTTAACAAACTATCTGATCTAGGAGGAAAAAGGATGTCTAAAGAAATATTTCATTTTGCCATGCAAAGGAAGGCTTGCATGCAGATGCTAGATTGAATAGGTTATGCTCTGAGATCCAAGACAAAATTCGGAAATAATTCCAACAAGTGTATTTGGATTGAATAATTGAATTGAAAAATCCATCTTAAAGCTAACAAAGTGTGAAACACGAAACACATCACTTACACGATTTTATAGTAAAATGTGTAACTTTCTATGTTAATCGCTATTGTCGCTCGCTTTCCTGCGTGCTGTGAAAGTTCTCATCCGTTAACATGTGTGCCGGAAAAAATGCGCACTGCGGGGGAGCATCACAGAGATCCACGAGAACTGATACCGATTACCATTACTGGTGACAAGATTGACTCACCATGTGGCGGACGGCGCTTTAAATTTAACTCGCCAGACAGAGAATTTGATCGCATTTGGCGAGTGGCGAGAGTTAATATCGGACCCTGTCTATATGACAATAGTTTTACTCAAATATAACGATCAAGTGACTCTCAGAGCGGTTCTGGGGATGTATTCATGTACTTATGTCCTTATTTAGTGCGATGGCAGATGTTGAAAACATTGAGATTGTCGCGCACTTCAGTATGTGTGTAGTAATGTGAGGTCATGAACCGTCAACGACACTGTTAGCAGTGAAAAGAAGATTAGGAGGGTTTTACGCCCACTAACAATCTCCTGCCGTCACGGTCCATATTAGCAAGCCCCTAGTCCTTAACTAGTACCTATAAGATGATTATAAGATGATGACGACCCGCTGATGCACCCAGCAGCTAAACACACACACACTACTATGGCTTGACCTGACCCGTAAGATCTTCTCTCAATTACTGTAGAATTCTACAATTTAATTATTAATTCCTAGGCATTTTCACATCAGACAGATTACTGATGATTATGAATTTACATATTACCTTTAAAAGGTTACCTAAATATAAATATGTGACCCTGGACCACAAAACCAGTCATAAGGTAAAATAAAAAAAACTGAGATGTTTACATCATATGAAAGCTCAATTAATAAGCTTTCTATTGATAAATGGTTTGTTAGGATAGGACAATATTATTCCGAGATACATCTATTTGAAAATCTGGAATCGGAGGGTACAAAATATCAAAATACTGAACAAATCACCTTTAAAGTTGTCCAAATTAATATCTTATGAATGCATTTTACTAATCAAACTAATCAAATGACATTTTGATATGTTTACAGTAAGAATTTTACAAAGAAATCTTCATAGAACATGATCTTTACTTAATTTCCTAATGATTTTTGGCATAAAAAAAAATATATTATTTATTATAATAATTTGGTCACATGTAATGTATTTTTGGATATTGCTACAAACATACCCCAGCGACTTAAGAGTTTAAGTCGGTTTTGTGGTCCTGGGTCACATATATTTATCCATCCATCAGTTTAAGGTTGGTAAGATGTTCTGATGTTTTTAATTAGTCTTTTATGCTCATTACCAAGGTTGCATTAATTAAAAAACAAAAAGAGTGAAATATGTAATGTAAAATATTACTACAGTTCAAAAATCAAGCTTTAGCTGAATTTTCAGTATCTTTACTCCAGTCTTATGATACTTCTGAATTTATTCTAATATGTGAATTTTTTGTTTTGATGCTTAATATTTTCGTAAAAAAAAGAAAGAAAGAAAAAGCAATTTAGCATTTTTTGACAAACAAAAACAAAAAATAACAATTAAAATGTCTTTACTGTCACTTATAAGTTTAAAAATGACTAATCCCAAAGTTTTAAAATGGTATTGCAATTTAAAATGCAATTTAACTAATATTTCATAATAAAAAAAATAATAAAAAAAGAAGATCAATTACTATATTGTACCCATTACATATCTGTAATTTGGCCAGATGTCAAACATCTGATTAATTAATGGAATAATTAAAAGATAAATAAATTGTGAGAATAGTTGTTTTCTAATATAATAATATTACACAATATAATTACATTTAAAATTTGTGCATTTGACAGACATTTTGATCAAAGGCAACAAACACTGAACATTATTTAATAATTTCCTTTACACCCATGACCTTGATAGCATACCATGTCATAATGTCCTAACAATAATAGCAACAATGTGTATTCACAAGCTGTTTTTCAACCAATGTATTCAACCAATGATACAATTGGTTTATTTGTATTACTCAGTACTGACACCAAAACAGGCACTAATTTAACAAGTAACCAAAAAGGCCTTGACATCATTCCTATGAGAAAACAATGAGTCCCCAACAGAAAAAAAGAAACTTACTGGAGCACACTCACTCTTTCTACAGAACACTGGGGTGTAAAAATAGAGCGAGTGAACACTTACACTTCCAGAGAAAGCAGCACAGGGACAGACATCCACAGACTGATGCTCTTTGTTTGCTCTACTGGACAGCCAGTCTTCCAAAATAAAGCACTGTCTCAGAAAACAACTACAACAATGGATGGAGAAAGAACGCCTTTGTAATCTAGATTGTTAAACAAGCATCTCTGGGAAGGGGATGCTGAAAAATGTAATACAGAAATCATACACTGTGTCTTTTGGAACAAATACTTTACATCAATTTAATCTAGTTGTGGTATTTCAAAAATAAAATGTAATAAAAATACAATTAAAAAATGTAAATCGATTGTTATAATCATCTGATAAAGTTTCATAGATTCTTAAATGACATTAAAGTTGCTGTTGTCAGCCATTCATAAAAAAAGCATTTCAGCTGTTTGGCAAACCTCCCATCACATCCTTAAACAAGACAGCTTCTCTCTAAAGCCCCGCCTTCAAAAATATTTCAGCCAATCTAATGTTAGCATGCCAAACTGACAGGCAGAGGCTGTATATAAAGTCTATAACACAGACAAGTGTGATTTGTGAAGACACTTATTTCAGAAAAAAGCATGTTACGTGTATGGTGTATATTTTCAACACCACACACACAGTCCATGACATATAACCAGCTCAGAGACACAGCCAGCGTTGTGAGCGGACTATTAGCACATGATTAAGAGTCTCCTTGAAATTCATTGTCACTTTCCATATGGTTGCTCCTGTTATAAAACATTTTCCCCTTTCTGCATGCGTTTCCTTAAATAAAAGACACTTCCCATTTTAGAACCTAACAGACCATAACAAATGAATCCTACAATTACTGCTGAAACAGTTACGGCACATTGTGATAAATCTGACAGCATTCATTTAGAGCAAAAACCAGCTAGCTTGAAATCATACACGGCCGTTCAAGGTTTAGAATTTATTTTTTAATTACTCAGCAATAACGCATTTAAACTGATCAAAAGTGACAGTTAATACCCTTATAATGTTACAAACAAATCAAATTTATATCAAATGAATGCTTTCATCTGAACTTTCTATTAATCAAAAATAAATAAATAAAAATCAAGAATATATGCATAACAGTTTTAACAAAAAAAAAAAAAAAAAATTCAGCAGCACAATGGTTTTTAAAATCAATAATAATGATAAATGTTTCTTGAGCAGCAAATCATATTAGAGCGATATCTCAAGGATTATGTGACAGTGAAAGACTGGAGTAGCAAAGCTAAAAAATTATTTTAAAATATATTATTAATATTTGTAATTACATTTTTAAACATATATATATATATATAAATAGATTTAATTTAAAGAGTTTTAATATTTTACAATTTTACTGTATTTTTGAACAAATAAATGCCTCAGTGAACGTAAGAAATGTAAAAAAATAAAAATCATACCAACCCACAAATTTTTAACGCCATGCAAGTATATACTGCTACAAAAAAAAAATAAGAAAGAAAGATATAAAATGAACTGAACTCAAAACTTGAACAAGACTTGGATCAGCTGACATGAAGTGAATCAGCACTGTTCTGAGAAACTAATGCATTGAATCTACGCCAAGTTCATGTCTTATTAAAAGTTCTCTAACCACTCTAAAATATTAAACATAGTTCTGTTTCTCACAAATTAAAAAATCATGCAGTCAAAAAGTATGGAAAACCGTCAGCATTTTTACTTCAACGTCATCAAAGTAAAGCTTAAAAAAAATTATTTAAAAAAAAAAAATGCTAGAATTCTTTGCCGTGTTCTTAAGACACACTCCAGAAAGTCCAGATTGCCACTGACACTTCTATTAGACAATAAATCAAGATCAAAGCACAGAAACACAAGCGCATTACCCAAGTCCACATCCTCTTCCCGCATCCTAAATCAGATGACCCTGTTCTGTTCCGACTCATTTGAAGCGCCGCTTCATCTTTAAAAAAAAACAAATGGTGCCGTTTCGCCAAGCAGCTGCCACATTTCATTAACTGATGCCCAACGCTTTTCCATCCTGTTATGAGGCTTTTACAGTATTGCCTACATCTAACAGACGGCCGTAACGAAGGTCAGCGTGCATCTCAGACAAGGATCCGGTGTTCTGCAGTGGAACACATTTAATCCGTGGTGTGGGATCTATCTTTATTTGGATATGTGGATGGCCCAGGCTCATCTTTATATCACATTGAAGTTCTTCAAGTGGCTGGTTGAGGGGTGTCAGACATAAAAACACGTCCAAACGGCTACGAGAGATGAGGCAAATTCTTCAAGCGCCACTCCTTCCGCTAATAATACAACAGCTACCGATGCCATCCCAGCTTCCGTGTCATTACCGAAGGGATGACACCTGACTTAGCCACACACACTTCTGCTATGTGATGTAAATGATACCATGAACAGGTTTCTGGCATTGGATGTTGAAACATTATACACACACACACACACACATATAGAGAAAGACAGACTTAGCATCTCAGAATAGCAACTCCACTACACCCGATAATTGCCTACTATGCAGCTGAAGGCATGTTAAATGGCAGTCATTGAAAAAAAAAAAAAAAAAAAAGCATGTAGAGTGGGTAAAATGTAAATCAGCCCATGCAAGGGGGAGCTTTTTTCTGGCTATTTATCAGTCGTGTCCTCATGCAGCTCATCTGAGTCCGGGCTAAAGCCTCTGAGAAGAAGCGTTACAGTGAAGACTGGAAACTGGGCCGAACGCCTATCACAAGTGTTTGTTATCTGTGCTTGCTATCCTCCCTCGTGCTGTGTCCTGCAGGGTGCTGGTATGAATGCGAAGGGCCAACAGCGAAATGTAAAAGTTTGAGGTGTCTCGTGTAATACATTTGTGGGTACTTGTACTTGTGTATCCAATGATTAGTCTGAAGGTCCTTTTGAGGTCAGAGTGTTCTGTTTTCTGCACATTAGAAGAGCGTGTGTCAATCTCTGTTTGGAAAGGAGTTTGTTTTAAGTCAATATTACATTGATCAATAATGACAATCACAACTGCTCTGTTTTGTTTATGGGGTATGCAGCTGACAATTTTTTTACACAATATTTCGAAAAAATTTTAGGGGCTGCGTTATTGTAGAGCCACAGCTGAAGGATGTAAGGGTACTTCAAAAATAAATAAATAAATAAATAACAAAGACAGATAAGTATACTATTAGTCTTTTAAATGCATGCATCTTTTGAGTATTTAAGTCAAGCAATTATTCAAGTAAACAGAGAACACATGCAAGTAGTCAGACAAGGGTTATTAGCAAACCACACCAAAGAAAAAAGAAAAAGTTGTATAAAATAAATATTTACTAAGATAAATTATTATTATTATTGTTATTTATTTTTCCAAAATGTATTTAAACTTTTTTTAACTGACTTTAATATCATTTTTATTTAATTGAGTTGTTTACACACAAAATATTATTATTATTTATTTTTACAAAATTTATTTAAACTTTTTTTAACTAATTTTTTATATCACACATATCATGTTCACACATACAAAATATTTTTAAAAATGTAATTAAAAAAATGTTAGATAAATGGAAATAAAATAAAATCTATTTAAGTTGAAACATTCTAATTACTAAAATAATAATTAAATAATTAAAAATAATTAAAATTATTAACATTTGTCTAAAGACAAAAAAAGTTGAAAAGATGAAAATTAAGTTTCAAATAATTTTTACTATTTCTACTGTTGTTTCCAAGAATCACACCCTTTGCATGAATCCCTAAATTTGACCTCTTATGCTCAAGTGTATAAAGCATTCAAGAAACTTCCGCATGCGAGTGATGAAACAGAGATTTACAGAAACAGAGATGGATGGGAGGCATGGAGCTCTTAAGGAGTTCTGGTATTTTTAGGGCAGGTCAGGGTTACGGAGAAGGCTGGTGGCGACACAATCACAGCGACTCTGCATGCCAAATATCCAAAACCCACAAACATCACAACTATTCTGACACTGAAGAACATGCTGTAAGGAGATCTGAAGGTCACAGTGTCGTCTTCTATGAGGGTTTTCAACCTCGCCGCCTTATATAGAGCATTCCTGCTGTGCAATCTGACGCTACTCACTAAAATTTTCAGAAGAAAATGTCTGGACAAGTGTGGAGCACGGCGCTGGTTATTCTGCCACAGTGATTTTACATTCCTGGAATGAGGAGGTGTCTAATCCAGAATAGCGGCACATTTCCCATGGTCTAGCGGGGGATTGGAGGCTTCATCTAAACGGATGATCACGTGATCTTATTATAAAGGTGCATAATAATGTATAATCTGTAGGGCCTTTAGTGAAATAACTTGCAGCAGTGAGAAAGAGGTCATGCTTGCACCATAAACAATGATAGTAAAACAATAGCGGTTTAACTATGACGTGCAAATAAGAGGATGTGCAAAGCTTGCTCATCCCGAAAACAGAGGTCGTTAGGAAGCCACGCTTGACGCACACATAGACATCTATTCAACCAGACAAACTCCCAGACATGTGTATAATACAGACTAATTTAACCCACTTCCCATTTGACCAGACCCTACATTCCACAAACATGTATGTGCCAGACTCTTCTTAGACCTCAACTACAGAAATCTTCAGATGTTTTCATTTCCTGTTTGGTTACAACTAAATTTCTCCAGCACAGGCACCAAAGTAAACAGACTGTATCACAGGCTGTTAATGGCAATGTGTTACCAACCAGGATTTCATCATGGTATTTCCAGAGCTTTACGATCATTCCAACATGCCAGTAAAGTTCTAATTCAAAATAACAAACAAAAAATAGAAAATGCAAACTATTTGCTTGTCAAAACATTTGCTGTAAATGGTTCTCTGTTAATCTGATACACACAATCATGTTTTTCAATCAGCTGAATGTTAAGCAAGCAAAGAAACCCGAAACAAACCATCAAAAGCATAAAGTAAACCCAAACATTAATGTGTAAATAATAAAAGATTAATTCAATTCTAAATAAATAATGCCTCCTGGTATTTATTATCAATTGATGAAACTTTATTTTGTTAAATATTGAATATGATCGTTAAAGAGGTAAAGAACAAAAGATACAACTTTGAAAAGTATTGTATCATTCTTAGAGCTCCATTACCTACGCAAAACAATAAATAGTGTTCGCAATAATGACAGCTGTTTGCATAACTTCTCAGTGAACTACGGCTCTGTGTAGTAAATGCTGCTTCTTCTGAAAGCATGTGAGAACATTTAGAGGTTGACCGATGTATTGGTTTTGCAAAAATCTATAATAGCTTTTCCGGGTTGCATCTGCAGAGAATTATGAGACGGCTGCTTCTGCAAAATTGAGGTTGTTGATAAAACTCAGGCAAGCAGTTACAGCACATGCAAGCATCACTGGACTGTGCCCATTAGATCTTTTAGTAAATATTTGGAAAAATACTGATATTTTCAAAACCGATTTATGTATATAAAAAAAATGTATGTAATCTGATAAGCTTTATCAGAGGGTTTTGTTTAGTACACATATATTTTAGCATGCACTGCTCATGGTGATCCACTGTCTGTCACAGAACTGTAAAGTTATTTGTTCAACCTGCCAAAAGAAAAGTTTGGTTTAACTTATATACAAGTTAAATGATACTTGTATCTTGCTGATATACATATACATCAGAGGTGCAGCGGTTCAAATTACTCACGGTTTCGGTACGGTTCAGTATGTGCTATGTTTAGGAGAAAAAAATGGTAAAAAAAATAAAATTATTATTTACTGGATAACAAACACCCGACACCAGTCACAACATAGCCTGGGCACGCCCATACTTCTTTTGATGCTACATTCTAGTCTGGTAAAGCTGCTGTTTTAGAGCATTTCTGTTCCCAAAAGCTGTTTTGAGAAATTTCTTTCTTTTTTTCTCTCTTTAAAAACGGAGCAGAAGTAATTCAAGTAAGAAAAGACATTTTCCTACTGCTTTAATGAAGCTAGCTACAGTTGGTTACGGAATGAGTGGTCTTTTTGGTTGTAGATTCGTTCAGTAGTATACAGAGGCATCTGATGGATAAGGTAGCTTTGCCAGACTTAGCTCCTATGAGCTTAATAGAGAAAGCCAGGCTAGTCACAACAGGCTTCTTTACAAAAAAAAAAAACCCTAAGCATGTTTTTTTTTAACACCTGCAAAAATCAATGTTTAACTATTCGTACCAACATACATTGCATTTCAAAGTCTACATAAAATCAGAATACTAGGTGTCTTTTTTTATAACCTAGACATCCACTATCTTCACGGTTTTTTTTGCAAGAAAATCAGCTTGTTAACATTTTCTGTTGCAAGTCGAGATCTATTTTGCGTTTTCAAGTTCATTTTCAATTTAGCTCTGTGTTTCGTTCTACAGTTCATGAATAACTTTGCTGCTGTAGTGGGTACGTGAAGGGATTCCACAACGCAGCTCGAGCGTCTTAATCATATGTTAAAATCCCACATCATCAACAATGGAGTAGGGCTGTATGTCTTTGGTTATAAAACACTCCACCGCATTCGTTATTTTTCTGTGTCTGTCTGAATTAACATTGAGTGCCGGTTGAAACACTGAAGGCAACGTGGGCTGTTTTGGTCTCACCTGCGCTTGACTACTGTCAACACCCAGGTGATGACGGTGCAAGTGACTTGTCATATTTGATGTATTGCCTTGAGCATACTGCACATGCATCAAACAAATTTTACATACAGACATATTGGAACCGTGGAAGGAGAATGGTACGTTTCGATTTTTTACAGAGAACTGTAGCACCCGTAATACACATGTACATACATACTGGGGTTGGGTCGATAGACGATACCATCGTTCATTGCAGAAGGCCGATAGACATCACGATGCTGAGCCGGCATCGTGATCCTCCGCCCCGCTGCAGCAGCAGCACCAAACTCGCAAAATATACACTTAATTTATGTCGGCAAATTGATGCCATTAATAAGTGAGCGCACCACTGAAGCTGGTGATATGTCATCCAGGCGCAATTCAAGCACTCACCAGCTCGCGCAAACACTTATTTTTGTCAGTCATGTAGTTACAACTAAACACCCCCCCAACAGCCACCTACGACAACAATATAATCGTCCATCGCGATGTTTCACATTAGACTTTGTACGATGCCAAATTGGTCAACATCACCCAACCCTAATACATACACTACTAGGCTACTACTAAAATTATTAAAACAATAAAAAAAAACTAAAACATTTCTTACATGTTTTAATTTTAATAGTAAATCCCCTTTGATCGCTTAAAATAAATAAAGTTTGTTTTTTTATCATTTAAATTTGTTTTATCCCTTCATTTGATAACTAGATACACAACACAGAAGTTCTGATGAAAAAGAAAATGTTATGTCTACTCATAATCAAGATGCTACCACCTCCACCTCTTTGTTTTAGTTTGTTTTTCGTTATAAAGTGTAATATTTATTATTATTATTTTTAGAATCTATACATTATTATCAATTATCAATAGATAAATAGATAGATAATACATTTAGTCATTTTGCAGATTCTTTTATCCAAAGTGACTTACAATATATCCATCTTAAACATTTGAAAAAAAAAAAAAGTGCTAATCAAAGACAGGTAAGGTTTAGCAGGTGAAGCAGGTTCTAGTAGATTCAGGTTTTAGCTCAAGTACTTCTTTTGCTTCACGTGATTCAGTAATTTCAGTAATTAAGTCACACACCAGTATTAGTCACGAAAGGATGTGCCTTACACAGCTCAGGACAGGTCAAAAGTCCAGCTATGAAAAAGCACCATTTCACAACAGCACTCAGATAGCTCAGCTCAAGCCTGCGCTTCGTCAGCCGTGTACTGTATGCTTCTCCCTCAGGTATCAGGTGTACACTTACAGCCATAACCAGTTACCTGATGCAGAAACCTAACAGCCATCCTGCGCAGCGCTTCTCAGGTCGAGCCCAGATCCTCAACTATCCACATTCCTTTGCTCTGCCGAGTCAACGCATTAAAACAAAACAAACCAATGATGAAAGATAAGATGGTAGCAGATTACACCTGTACACTTCCCACAATGCTTTGCATAACAAAAAAAAACCAGATCTGCCCTTAAGGACATATAAGGGCACGGGACTCTGCCCACACTGCAGGTTTTAGCCAATCAGTCGAAGGCTTTCTGATGACGAGGTGAAAGGTAATATGACAAACACAGGAGACTCTCTTACTCGCAGCAGTCAGACGGCACAAACCTGCCGCTTACGAAACCAGTGCTCCCTCCCTCTGCTTTCCATAAGGGATACCAAGACGTTTCCAAATGATTGAGTAGAGCTCCGCTGGGAATTCGAGAGCAGTCACTAAATAAAAGAAACCTCAAAACCAAAGCATGTCGAATGCCAACAGGCCCCAGGCCAGCGGGGGAGAGGGTGGGGTCACGAACGTTCATGTCAATAAGAATCCATTGTCCTTAGAAAAATGACAATTCAAACCTCGTGGTCCTATTCTGGTAAAAGAAGAGGTTGTTTTCTCCCAGCTCATGTGCTGACGGATCACAACGCTTTCTGAGAAAGGGTGGTATTAGAGCTTAGGGTGTAAAAATATATGAGCACCAAAGCAATTTCGTGTTCAGATAATGTGAGGTAAGGGACAACAGAGATGTCACAAAGAACCAGCACTTCAATACTACAATAAAAATATACAGTTTCAAAACAATACAAGAGGTTAATGAAAAATGTATTAGTAACAAAATAAATATGAATATATTGAATATAAATAATTATATATTAATATATTGAATAAGCAATAAAAAAAAAAATTATGAATCTAATTAAAATTAAATTAAAATAATAAAATACAATTCATCTAATAAGAAATCATGCTAAACATGTCCAATAATGTGCATATTTAATAAATAAGTGCAATAATGTCAAAAGATTAAAATACCCTTGGGCCTGATTTATTTCAGCTCGGTGCAAAGTTTTAAAGAGGACCTACTGTGAAAAACAACATGTGACCTTAGATCACAAAATCACAGTTTTTTTAAATTGATCTTTACACATCATCTGAAAACTGAATTAATAATAGATACAACTATTTGAAAATCTGGAATTGAAGGCGCCCCCAAAAATAAAAATGAAGTTCTGAGCAATGTGTATTACAAAAAAAATCAGGTTTTGATATATTTATGGTAGGACATTTACAAAATATGTTCAAGGAATATGATCTAAATGAAAATCATTTTGACCAGTACAATGTATTGTTTGCTTATATACCCGTGCTACTTATGACTGCAGCTTTTCTGGTGCAGGGTAACATATGATAATAATAATTTTTAAAGCTTGTCTTGGTCCTGTGGCATTAAATGACAAAATACAGCCAATGTTTGCAGTAACACCTTATGCACACATTCTGTAATGCACTATGTGTCAAATCAACTCAAGGTTTCTTCCCACACAAGGGAAGAAATTTATCATCTTATTATTTCCATCACATACTGTATAATCAGGCTTAATAGATCTCCAGTCCTCAAACTCCCCTTCTTCCTCTGAGGGTCTCTCCAGCATGAGAGCTTCATTGTTTCAGAGAGCGTTTATGAAGGAACAATGCTCAGCTTTCACTGCCAGTGTCTTGCTGAAGTAGTGTAAACAACTCATTTATTCATCCACCATCCCACGTTCTCCACCGGCCTCTCTGCTGTGCTCCCCACTTCTGCTGTCTGTCTGAGGTCACATCTATGACACACTCTAATTGCTCAATAATTGGATTTGTGCAAATGTTTGTAATTCCCAAAGCATTAATGTTTTTTTCAGAAATAAATACAAAAGGTGATGTAGGTTTAATTAAAGTTGAAAAATATTTTAATTAATGTACTATAATAAGTCCAGATTTAATAATTGTTTTTGCTGCATACATTTATTTATTTTGATTTAATATGATGACTTCATTTTATTAAACTTAATTAAATTAATTTCTTTAAACTTTAGTTTAATTTTAGTACATTTAAATCAAATATAAATAACAGACAAATTATCTGTAGAAGTCTGGCATATGTCAAGGGAAAAGTGTCATTTTTTAAATCATGGTTATTATAGTTAATTAAAGATAAATAGGAATAACAAAAAAACAACAAGTATTTTTATATATATATATTGTTAACTGAATTTTTTTTTTATATATATATTATATTATATATGTATATAAATATATATAAATTAAAACTAACCTGGTACTAAAATAGCAAAAATTTAAGTAGAAATTAATAAAACTATACAGGCATGTTAAATAGAAAGAAAAAAAATGAGACAAAAATAAACAACAAATTACTAAAGATTTAAACAAAACTAAGATCAAAAAGAAAATTTGAGTGATGACATTTTGATTAAAAATGAAACATGATTAAATGAAACATGTAACAAATGGATGAATCATTCACAATAAGATCTATTATATTCATTCAGAAAATGCCATGGTGACTTTAAGCCAGTACTTTACTCATAAATGAAGATAATAAATTGCAAGTGAAAGACAAAAAAAAAAATATGCTAGATATATCATTGCCCTTTATGATTGTTTTTACAAAAACAATTACAAGTGATCGTCCCTGTTAAGTAATCTCACCTAGCATTTGCTAATGAACCATATTCTCAGGGGAAATCAAAACAGGCCTTCTACAAAACAAATCTGCCCTCCAGCTAAAAGAAACCTTTTTTATGACTAAGTAATTGCAAAAAAAAAAAAAAAAAAACTGAAAACAAATTGACGCACATATGCTTCAAATTGACACTAAAGTAAATTCAATTAAACCATAAATTAAAGCAACACCCCAAAGTGATGAAACCCTTAATGGGAGGAAGGAAAAAAACTTTCCATCACAAGGTTACGAAACTTAAATTAGAGGCAGCACGACCTGGAATTACAAAACGTTCACTGCATTCCCAACGCATGACTAATGTCAAATATGATAGAGGAGGACAGAGATGCACTTCCCAGAAATCTCTGTCATCAGCTACCGATTAGGACAACGTCTGGAGAGCCGTAGGGATTTAATGATTTTTCTCTGTGCACAGGGTCGGCAAACTTAAGGGTGTGGTACAGTTTAAAAAGGAAAGCAATGCAGCAGAGGAAGCAAGATGTAAACTGTCCTCATCCTGACCATTCCTAGATAAGCCCAATCTAATTCCTTGCGGCCAGAGAGGAAATAACAACTTTTGGAAAATCATAAGACTTTGTCTAAGAAGTTCATCTGAAAGAAAACAAGTGGAGCTTTTTTCTTTTAAACCAGTTTGATGAGAGAACAGGAAACAGCAGTACACGAGAACTGATCTTGACATCACTCTGTGTGTCCAACTGAGATCAAACGATCACACAGCTTGTATGAACCGAACTACTGATAAATGTGCATGCATACAGGATGTACACCCTGGTGAGAGGGGCAAAGGCCCAAAATATCCAGGGCAGAGGCTTAAACTGTTCCATGTCATTTAGAAGCATTATCCTACCACAAACTACAAAGGAGAACATGGCTATTTCAGGCTAAAATGTTTAAAAATTGCCTCAGCTAGGTGCCTAGTAGCTAGATCCGGTCACACCAAGAACCATACATCCGCACCAATGCATGATGACATTCTGTTCATTATAAACATGAGCTGCAGCTTTAAATGCTTAAGTGCTTTTAAAGTAGGATTGCCCGCATTTTTACTCACTCATCAGCTGGGAAAGAAATCATTTTGAAAGTAATTCAAATTCTACGTCATTGGTGTAGTTTTGGTGTGATTGCTGCTATACTTTTACATTTAGAATGATTTTTTAAACTATATTGTTATCTTTATTTCATCCTTGGTGTGAACAACCATCGACATAAACAATAACAACATTGATCATAGGGCTGGGGAATTAATCACAATCACATTCAGAACCTATAATCGATCAAATTTTTCCAGGACGATTATTTCGATGACAATACTGTGTGTGGAGTCACGTGACCCGCTCCGTTACGTTACTCTACGTGCACAACAGACGCGACTTGCACAAATAAATCACACTATTTACGCGTAGGACGCTTGAACATTTTAAGTTTACTCGCTTCATCCATGCGTGAAATTCTCTTCAAAGCACACAAATTCACGTCATGGGAGGGGCTTCTGCCAGGTGCTTCCAGTGTCTATACACCGCAAAGGATATGACTCCCATGGCTAAAGTAAAGCGAAGCTGGTTTAAACACCTCGTTACAACTCTTGAGAGAAGATACACTGTGCCCTCGCGGTCACATCTTTCCTGCGCTGCCAGGCATGTACAAAACACAACCTAAAAAGTTTAACATGCTTGTGTTTCGTAGTAAGAAGAGTAAAATTCATGTTCATGTAGTGACATGATAAGATCACTAAGAACACCTCATGCAACCGTGTTTAGGAGAGTTCTATTTTTATTACAATCTGTTGTTTACATTGATACATTGCACATTAAAATATTTGTTTACAGATGCAAGAAATGCACTGTTTAAAATATTGTTTACAGGATATACAAGAGTTATTTTATTTGGAAGAGATAGGCCTGTCACAATAACAAATTTTTCTGGACGATAAATTGTCCAAGAAATGATCGCGATAAACGATAATATCGTCGATCTGAGACCATTTTTATCTAGAATAATGATAATGGCATAATAATGCACATACGCCTTTCAAAATTCAAAAACGTTTATTTTTAGACTATAGACGCTATTTTCCATCTGGGAAACCTGCAACGGATGATTGTGTTTTAGGTACATGTGCATGTTTGTTTTGTTACCGGTTTTAGTCTATATTGTTTTACAACAAATGCGACATACCGGCTCGCTCAGGTTAAGTCGCTTCTCCTACGCTAAGGAAACGAGAGTTGTCGTTCAGTCGCGGATAATAATCAAGTATGCAAATTAAATTATCGCGGCCGGAACAATTATCAAGGTCATTTTTTATATCGTGCGATTAATCGATTTATCGACTATCGCAACAGGCCTAGGAAGAGATACTGCTTATTTTCTACTTTTAATAAGAAAAACATTGAAAATCATTTTTATTTTTACTTTTTTATAAGAACAAAGTGACTGTTAGTTTTAGGCAATGTGTGCTTTAATTTCAGTTATTCAACATTGATATTTAATAAATAATCATAAATATAAGAGCGTGTTTCCTTCAATTATTTTAAAATCAAGTAATGCACCCTTCGTTCAAAAATCTCTCACTTGTACTATGTCAGCACATTTACTGTACAAGATTTGTCAGTGAACTATGAGGGCAAAAAAAAATAAAATAAAATAATCATCGTCTATTAATCGTAATCGAGTTAAAATGTTCAATAAATAGAGATTTTAATTTTAGGCCAAATCGCCCAGCCCTAACTGATCATCAATCATGAATCATCCTCAATACAGCCATATTGTCCACCTCAATAATTAATATTCTTGATGCTGCTCTATTTAGGATTACTGAGTTTAAAAAGTTACATTTATAGGCTAGTCATTGGTCTAACAGAACTCAATGTCAAAAATGTATAAGATCAAGTGAAAGTACGTATACATAAATTCCAGCATGATCCTTGAGTTTGTAACATTCAATGTGTGCGAAACAAAGCTAAAGTTAAATATCTGAAAAAGGTTAAATTACCAACTTTAGTATCCTGTGATATAAACTACTTCCACCACTTTAAATCAGCTGAATCATGTGTGTAATTCATGTAAATTTTTTTTTGCAACTGGTATTTGAATAAAAACAAATGTGCGCATATATATAAAAAATACAAATAATTACAAATAGTTTAAATTGATAACTTGTTCTTTCACTGTTTTTTTCTGTTTCTTTACTGCCCTAAATTATTTAAAACCCTTTAATTATTGAATTCCTTTTATTAAATAGCCCATTACAACAACAACAAAAACTCAATAGCCTTGTAGTATTGATACAGCCTTGGCTCTTAGTAAGAGCCTTGATATGCATAAGCTGAACAAAAGACCTTTTATTACAGAATTATAGTTTATCTTCATGCAGATGCAAATTACAGCTCATGCCCTCCAAGAAAAAACTATGGGACAATCACTGTTTGTTGTACACTCCACTCAAGACTTTAAAGAGAGCAAGCAATTTAGGTGTCAAAACAGATTATTAACACATACTAGCAGTTTAATTAGTTGAATCCTTTGAAGTGAATGTGAGTGACAGGTGGAACCATTGTTTCGTCCGAACCACTACAGCAGTGCAAACTGTGCAGGAGGAATGTAAACCGAGTGCCCTTGTGCCTGGCACACAGCGTTTGCAATAAACCAGCTGCGATAAGACACACATGGTGTATGTGCAGACGCAACACAGCCTCAAAACATCAGGATGTCTTTCAAAACACGCACGAAAACAACAAGACTTTGTCAGGATGTGCATGTCAATTATCAGAAGAAATGATGTCCAAATATGAATCTGCAAAAGAGAGAATCCTAATTAAAAGGTATGATTGAAGCGGAAAAACCAAAGCCAAGCAGTCTCACGGGGGATTGAAGGCAACTAGCCAGAATTAAAAGCCTTCTAGTGGATTAGGCCGGATTCGAGTATGTTGCTCCATGTGTTTGGTCAGAGGGAGCAAGCGGCCCCTAGACGAGCCTGATTAGACACAACGGTACAATGCACAAAACAATACAACAGGTAATTCTAACGGTAGTCAGGACTTGATAATGTGAGCTTTCACTTGCATTTGCAACTAAAATGTATTTAGGAGCATATGTGTGTGAAAAAGGAACAGGAATCGCAACACAGTCTAATGTGATTATTAAACTTCCTATGATTACATTAAATGCATGTTGCATGTTAAAATGTGGGTAACACTTTAGAATAGGGGTCCAAAATAATGCATTAGTTAAGCATTAATTAATGGTTCCTTTGTTCACAACTAAGCATTAGTTGAGCAAAAACACACTAGTAATTAATGATTGACTAAACATTTTAATCATTAATTAGTAGTGTGTTTTTCCTCAACTAATGCTTAATTGTGAACAAATTAACCATAACTAATAATTAACTAATGCATTATTTCGGACCCCTATTCTGAAGTGTTACCAAAATGTGATAATCATGTCAATATGTGGTATATCTGCTGTTGATAAATTATGCCAATGTTTAGTGTTTATGCTACTATGTTGTAGATGGAAATAGTGAAGCATTTACATTTTAAAATAAGAGTCCTGGGGCCGGTTGCACCAGCTGGATGTAAAAAAGCTGGGCGTAAGTCCTACGTTGGACTTAGTTACGTCTAGCTTTCTGCTCAATATTTACACCGGTTGCACCATCAAAAACTACGAGCAGGCGCAGCTACGCCCGGAGTAGACGATGCGCGTCCTCACTGACACGTTCTTTTTCAGTTATAGATCAACAAGTGAAGTCACATGGACCATGATTTAATTGAGGAAACATTTATTAACAAGCCTGTTTTTCTATCTGATGCGTTCCATGAAAGATTTCTTCAAACAAATATTAAAAATGATGGCGGCAGGTTAATAAAAAACTTTTTTTATTTAGCCTATAAAATCACAACGTTTTGTTGACTCTCTTACAGTTCTGAATGATGCATTTAATTATCGACATTTAAACTGATTTTTTATTTGAGCTATTTTGTTTCTGAAAAAATGCAAGTGATTGCACTTTTGCTTCCTGTTCAACGCACTTCAGCCTCTCTGCACAAACTTATCCCACATTTATTATTATAGCGCATTATTAACATGTAAACATTGTTATAGGCTTGACCTGTTTTAGTAGGTATATCTATAGTTTCATTTTAGACGTGTCATGGTGGTTTGAGAAGCCTAAAGTGATCAAACATTGTTTATGATCCGCTCACTGCTGCTGATGGACGCTTGGTCGTTAGCCTACATTAAAAAAACAAAAACTTAAATTTAACGAACAAACAAATACTCCAAACATTTATCAAAATTATTTTAATAAAAAAACAAAACGAAATATAATAAATTGACATTAAACACAAAACTATACTATTTAAATTAAATTTTCTTTGTGTGCAGATTAATGTCCGCCTATACGTCTTATAGTTTTAAAATCTTGTGGGCTATCTCCGATAAAACATGATTTTGGGGAAATGTTGTGTTAATGTTGGTACACAACAGGATATGATAGCAATATAAGGTACCAACTTTTACCATACAATGTTTAAAAATGCAGAAAATATGCCGTTTTTTTGTTTCCTGATACAAAATACACCGGCCCCTGGTGTATTTCAGGCCTGCTATAATGTCCTGCATTAGGCATAAAGTTATTTTATTCCTGTTATTACTTTTATTTTGGTTACACAATAAATCAGTGTAAATTCTCAGCTATTTAAAATATTATTTTATATAAAGATTTAAATAGGACTGCTTATTAGTATACACAGAGTTTATAGTAGGTATAGTATGTTATATATGCTCCTTGAGGAAACCGTAAGCAAGATTGTATCTAAACTGTAATTTCACTCAACAATAAATATTCAGTTACCAGCTTTTCTCATTCTTTTCCAAGAATAACAGTGTGCATGGTTACCACAGCCATTTAGTTTAAAAAAATAACAATCAAAAAAGAAAAAGCTTTATAAAAAAAGAAAGTGGTTAAAATGACTCACGCACTTTACTAAGCGCATTTAGAAGTCCTTTGACAAACATGCAAAAATGATTTTCCTATACAGCAACTTTCAAATCTCATTTGGCAAGTCACGTTCAGCTTCAACACATGAAATAATCAATCACCATTCAGGATCAATGACACCAAACTGTGTGTCAATATGGTGTCATGTCTCTTTTTAATCTAAACATAGATGCAAATGCGGTGGATGTGTTTGTCGTAACTGCATGAGTCACTTCTGTTCAAATGTGCAGAATGACAAATGAGATTTGCACCGAATGGTCTGTTCCTTGGACGGAGCTATACAGCACACAAGTCATAGACTACTTTTATGAATTTTTTGGTCCTTGAAAGGTCACATTATGGAAAGGGGCTTTCACGTTTTATTTTGCATTCAGCTGGGAAGAAAAGCAGCATTTAGGAACAACATAAGGGTAAGTAAATAATAACAGAATTCACATTTTAAGATTGCATAGTTGCATTTGTGCATATTCTACACAAACGACTCCTCAGACTTTCATCAATTTAACTTGAATGCACTGAACATTGCACACAGAAGTAGTAAAGACTTTAAATCAGTTTTGCTAGTGTGAGTATAAGAAGATTGGATCTTGAGAAGCTATAAGTCTGGGTGTGATTATAACAGCTCTTCTCATCCTAACATCAGAATCAGGCCTCTTCTCTCCTGAATAATGAGGTCTGATAATCTGTAGCCCAAGCTGCTCTCCCGCTGGGCCAAACCAGACAGAAAATACCAGGCCAAATGAGGAGGCCGCTGGGGTGAACACAACACCTCCACACTGAGGCGACAACATCAACCGTCCATTCGGATGAGGCAACAAGAGGCAATATAGATGGAGTTGAAAAGTGCAGTGAGCTGCCTACCTAGACTGCATTTTGGGGCAACATCAGCTCAGCTGGTTCAGATCTTGCCTAGAATGCCCCAAAATACATGGTATATAGGCAGCTCACTACAGGTAATGAGACACAGCCATAGTTTCACTCAAACAGAGTCAAGGTGACCTGGTCTCAACACTCACAGAGAGCTCCAGGAATAGTTTCTGCATCACTAACAGTTTTAAGAAGTTATTTTCTGATGCAACAGTAGTTGAGCTGATATGAAATCATAAATGCTAGTGCTGATGCAAAGATAGAGATATAGTAAAGTTCATGCCAGTCAAACATTTGGACAGACTTGACTGGATGATTTAAAGTTTATCCTGATAATATTGTTTAAGCAAATGTTTTTAATAATAATAATAATAATGTTTTTAATAATAAATCTCTATTCAAATATTTTTTTAACTACATAATAGTGGCCATATGCTTATACCTATGTGTTAAGTGTTTAAATAAAAGTAATAAGTGGTCACTATATATTATTCTTATATCTTAATTCTGAAAAATACAAAAAAAATTAAATATATGAGACAGTAACGGAAAAGCAATCAAAACCTAAAACTTAAAACCTGAAAACTTAATCAATACTGTTTAAAAAGCATCCTATGATGATGACGACTGGAGAAATTAAGATAATTTCCATTTGTTTAACATTTTATAGTCACTATATAATTCCTTTACTTTCTTGAGAGTTATTTCATAACTTTATTTAGGATAATAATAAAATAATACTGTATGTGTGTCCAAACTTTTCACTCACACTGTCCAAACCAAAATATAAAAAATGTATGTACTGGGACTTTTCAACTTTCTTGAAATAGAAATTAATAAATTAATTTAGATTTTATAGTATATACTCAGTACCGGCTTGTGCCGTTAAAAACAAAACAGAAATTAACCAATATATATTAAAAAGCTGTTATTATGGAAATTATTTTGACACAACACCTGTGCTCGTAATGTTTCTGGTTTATATCAACAATCAAACTTAAGTCTTCACCGGAAAACAATACACCAAATGACAAAATGTCAAACTTTAATCCTGACTTTTCAGGCCAAGCAACTCCCGAAGCGAAAGCACTACAACAGTCACTGTTTTGTTTCTAAATAAAAGGTTTTCAGACGTGGGAGTCTCTAGCTGACAAGAACCACAGCTAAAGATAGTTTCTGACCATTAGAAATACACATTTCACAACGGCTACTAAAAGTAAATTATGTGGGATAAAGTTGACAGGAGAGTGAGGATGCAGTAACGTTAGCGCATGCCCTGAGGAAAACTCAACAGGTGAAGTTCACCGTTGGCTCAAATAACCTTATTATCATAAACAAAATTAATAAACACTATATCGGATCAAAAAGCCTTATATTTTAACGCTTAGGATTTATTTTCCTAAATAACCATGAAACTATTTCGGAAAAAAACTACATGACATTCCTACTTACAACATTGTCGCTTTTATTCGGATAAGCAACTCTTCCTCCTCCACCTTTCACGGGCATCCTGATATCTTTGTTCAAAAAACTACTTCAGCGCTGGAATTATGGCGATTTTTCTAATCTGTCGTTGTCGTCAATCTCTTGGATTCAGCATGGCTTTGAGCAAGAGATCCTTGTGAAATCGTTTCTGGTGGAGAGATCAGCGTCTGAGTACGCGAAAGCAGACCCTGGGAAACATTTTGCTTCGAGCGACTTTCAACCCAAGCCAACCTACTTCACGATTGTACCAACAACGGAAAAGGGGTGTGTGATGTGCTTGCGCGCAGCTTATCTATAAACCCCGCGTTGTCATTTAAAAATTCATATGTAATATAAACGGTACTTTTGCAGTGTATTCAAAACAATTCAATTTCGTCTGTTAGCTTAATGTAATCTTTAATGTACGCGTTTGATTATGAATCAACCTCCCCCCGATGTTGAATGGTTGCGCCCAGCGGGTAAACATTGATTTAACTGTTCCCTGAGAGAGTTGCACGATAACACACTAAACCATGTTTACTGTCAAGAGCAGCTAACAACTTTAGATATCACGAAAGAGAAGCTTTAATCTGTGTTAATACTATAAGAAAGTATGTCATGTTTAATATAAACATGGTTTATTACAAATGAAGTTTAATGGGGATTTTAGAGTTAAGGTCCTAGGTGTTTATCTCAGATACAATAGCTATGTATTTTAAAACAAGTCAGATATTGATGATAGTCATTAAAAACCTAATAAAAATTATAAATTGTCAGGTGCACACAAACCTAGAGCAAGACAAATTGATGGGAGAAAATGTTTTCTTTGAAAGACTATAAATCAAAATCAATGTTCCATAACTTAATTCTATATATAAGCACTGTTAATCTATCAGAAGTCTTGCAAGTAGTGTACACATAAGTATCCAGTACATGTGTTCTTTTGGAATCAACCCCATGACATAATGCCCCTACAAACTACATATAAGTATAGAAAGCATATTTTTTTTCTTTTTTATAATCAACATCAACCTGTGGTCTATAAAACAAACCGGAAATCAAATACTATTTCTTAAACTAAATTAAGGAACATTATAAATCTGCATGGTCTATCTAAAGTCCTCAATGAAACACGAGGGACCAAATGACAAAGTGTCAAATCTCCAGGCTTGATTTTCACAGCAAACACGTCAACCCTCTCAAAGCCAGACTCCAAAGCCAAAGCACTACAACAACTTCCTTTAGTCTTTTCATGAGATATTTTCAAGAGGATCTAAATTTATCGTTCAGATCTAAATTTAAAACATCTAAATTGCAAAAGGAAACATGCAGTAGCTTCTAACTAATATCTGAGTGTGAATAAACTGCTATTATAAAAGGTGCTGAAAGCAACAGAACATAAAACAATAGACACATAATAAGTTTTATGTACTGTACAGTGTATGAGCAGCACCCTGACCGAAATACAATTATGCCCTCAATGGTTCCACTCAGAGCATGCATACTATCAACAGAAACACCCAGTAAGCTTGTTTACTCATACATGATGAACTCTGTCACAAAAAGTCTTTTGTCATCTCCCAGCATCCTCTCTCACGGATGATGTCACCACAAGGGGTGGTGCTCCAGTCTGCAGTGTTGGGCAACAGCATTACGGATCAGCAGCATCTACAGTAAGTATCTGTGTGAGTGATGTCATAATGTGCGTTTAGTGAAGTATATCATGTTTCACCTGCATTAGCATTAATGTTTTATGTCATAATGTGTGGTCAAACATGTCCTTCTTCTATATGCTCTATCTGCAGTATTTGTTGTGGGTGGGTGCACATGTGACGGAGTGTTGTGTTAAGTGATATTGTGGTGACTGACCTTGCTGTAATCATGACAGCGAGTTGCTGAACCAGTCTGATTCAGTGACCGGCCTCTTTATCACAAGTGATTTTACAGATCGCAGCTGTCTCAAGGAGTATTGGCTACTGGGGTTGTGTGACATCCAGAATTGAATCAAGAAGGCATTTCTGATTCAGTTTCAGATGCTGAATTTGAATACAGAATCCATTTATGTTGCAAACGGCAGTGTTTTTATTAATATATTTTATTATGAATAAGCATGATATCATGCACACAACTTGTGAGGTACTTCTAGTGCTTGGTACTTGGTGGTAATTAAATGGTAAAAATTTGAAAAAACTAAAGTGTTCTAATTTACAGTACCTCAAAATCATACTAAGATATATATTAAAACACAATTTTATATTCAGAAATGTTAAATGTTTTTCATGGAACCATAGATGACAATAAAATGGACCATGTATTTACACTGCCTTGTTGGCAGAATATATTTACACTAACTCCGCCCACTAACCTGTAATTAGGTTACTGTAATTATGGTGTTGTTCTCATTTTGACACAATTGACTTGGGTTAAATACGCCTTTTTTCTTCTCTTTGAAATTTCACATCAGAGAAGCAATTATTTTTAATAAATAAGAAGGAAATAATCAAAATAACAGGTAGGCGTAGGGTAGGTATAGGGAGGGCTTTATATTGTCCCAATATTTTCCATTTAATAATTTCAATTAAAATTAAAATGTACATTCAATAAGTTATTGCATACTGTTTTATAATGTACTACAATACTCAGGTACAGATTATTGCCACTATTTGTCGTATAAGTCGTATAAACAGTAAAAAAAAATCCTGCTATTTTCACTAAAGTTTAAATAGCCGCTGCCCAATAAAAACATTTAAAAATGTTTTGTTCATATTTTCAATCAATTTGATACTACTGAACTTAATTTAGAGGAATACTTCTAATAAAAATGCTAAATTCTATCAGAGAATAATTCAAAATTAAAGGAAGAGGAAAAAATAGGTTCATTCTCCAGCTCCCCCAGAGTTAAAAAGTTGAGTTTTACTGTTTTACCGTAATCAAGGAAGTTTGCTGCTGTACAATGTCCACAGCAGGCGCAGGGATATGACAGTTAAAACGGTCAAACTCAATTTATTAACTCTGGGGGAGATGGAGAATGTGGAGTGTTCCTTTAAATACAGTTTCAACTTATGAATTAAAATTCTGATGGATATTCGGTTGGGGACACAACCTCTCTCAAGCAGATCGCCTTGAATTTATAATTCATAAAACCCTGAGAAGTGTGGAACAGAAGAACGAGTGCAAACAGGGACCTTTTGTGCAGCACAGGTGCATTAAGTGTGAACTCAGCAGAGCACAAAAGTCTGTTTCTGTGGCCTGGGTTGAGAATGTCACTAAAAGGAAAGAGCTGCTCTATCCCTCGGCACATCCACGTTAGGTGTGAGAAAAGGTGAGAAAAAAAAAGGGTTCAATAAAATCTAGCATATGGACCTAATTAGCACCTACAGAAAAAGCATGTCAGAAGAGCTGCATAAAATTGCGTATTGAAGTGAAGATGCAGCTCAAAGTGAAGACTAAAAAAACATTGTGATCCAGAGAAATAGTCGAGCGTGGCCTAGCGGGCATGTTTTGATTCAGCTGTCTTGCACATACTAATTAGAAAAGATTAACAGGCTGTTGAGTTCACGCAGTGGAGATGAAGTACAGTGTGGCAGCTTTGCAGTTATCTCTAGTTTCCAAAAGCCCTTCTTTTGTTTTATCAGAAAATGAGCATGCTTCTCAACACAATCAACATGGAAACATTTTTCAAAAGCCATCAGAGGAGGCAAAAAAATATATATATATACCAAAGAATCTAAATCGTCTGTTTTTTTAATCAGTTTACTTAGTAGTGCGCATGACCTGCTGTAGTTGGATATTATGCAAACCCATTTGTTTTGTATCAGCCCATGCAGGTGAGTTTCATCCCCTGTAAAGCATACTGTGTCGTATTTGATATGCAAATGTTATCATCATTATCAAAACATTATCTACTGCATGCCTTCTGCCATCTGGTTGAAAGTTTAGATTTTACAGCCAACAAAAAAATCTATTTAGTAACTGTACAATTAAGTAATTGTAAAAAATGTCTCCCTTCAGGTCATGTAAGAAGAACTTTGATATTTTTCATAATACTTCAAAGTGAACACACAAAACTGAAGCACCTTAGGTTATTTTAATTTAACTATCCATTAAAAAACATGTTAAAATGTGACTTTTGAGGAATGATTATTTGATATATTATTGGGAATTTGTGCGAACTGTCATTTATATGCACTTTATGTAAGTAGATTTCTATACTGTTATATACTGTAGATCGAGTGAAGTTACATTGAGCTGTCAGAGTTTCCTCCAAAGTTTTGGCCATATTGTTTAAATATCAGCAACAATTTGAGCCTCTGAATAAAAGTGAGGTGTTTGTTTACCTACTCAAGCTCCATATTCTCATCAAAACATTATTTTTTTGGTTATTACAGTATACAAGTCAGGCTTTACAGAGGGAGCTGATAGTATAAAAGCTCCTTTAATAGTAAACCAACCAATCAGAATGCACAGGCATTGCTCCTTAAGAAAGCCCACCCTCTGGATATCACACATGATTATAGTCCAAAGGTCAGTAATGATGTTTCTTCCTGCACAGCACTGGCTTGACTCTGAAAGTTTAAGACTGGTATTGCTGATGAAATATGCATTGACATGAAGTATGAAGGGTGTGCCCTCTAGATTACAGTGCCTGCAGCTACGCTTGAATGAATAATACATTTCAAAAGCGTGAGACTAGCTCGACCAGGACAGAAATAACCAAGATGAATGAATGAATAAATAAATCCACATAAAGCACATCCATCTCAGCTAATGTCCAGTTCCTGCAGGAGAACGTGTCAGCTGGAACATAGGTCTAATCATCATCATATTAAACATAATTAAGATTTATGTACAGGATGCAAAGCTGTCTTAACTTGCGGTTTAGGTTACCATGGTTATGAATAAAAGTAAAGTGAATGGGCCTGAAACTCTACATTCAGAATTGTTTGTGTAATACCACTTGTAAACACAAGAGGGGCACTTTTCACATAAGTGACTAGATCTCATTCACTTGATTAAGAAGTGATGTGTAACTTCACAAAACCTGATTGACTTACAGAACTTGATTTGCACACAGAAATCTGTCAAAATCATATTATACAGTAGGTATATGGGTCACTCCTAACCCTAAAAAATAATATGCTTGTGCTGTATAATATACAAGTTCTACAAAATATTGCAAAAAATGAACATTTATATATGAATTATTTAACAAATGTTTTAAAAGTCGAATATCTGAACACATATCTTGTCACTAACTGCTGAAGGGCAGTGACATTTGTATTTGCACAGACCCTAATGATACAATAATAAAGCTTGTTCAGACCCCTGTGATGACAATAACTGATTGGTTCATTCACAGCAAGACTAAGATACATACTCCGTGGCTGCACAGGAAGCAATGGACGGACGAAGGTCATCCTGTCCATTTCCTTTATGCTTCTCCCTCTGGGTCAGAGCATAAATCAGAGCTCTCAAATGCCAGCTTCAGTGAAAAGTCTAAATCAGCAGACATGTTAAAAGGCCAACCCAGCTATTGTGTCCAGGCAGAGATGATACAGGTCACATCTGTACTATTATGTCAGCTTCGGTGGTTCAAATTGTTCTAACATTCATGATGCAGGACTTCTTTACATGCATTATGCATGAAAATAAATGTTGTTGCAGTCTATTGATGTAACGAGAGGAACAAGAGATAAAATATGAATAGGCAGCTCTGTAGCTGACCTAATTTAAAAAGTATGTAAATTTAAAGTACTTTCTACTGTTCGTTCTTAATTTTTCCTTTATCCAACAAAAATAGATTGTGTTGAATGCTTATTTGAAGGCTTAGACCTTTGGTTAAAAGCAAAACTTCAGTATCTCAATCAATCTGCAGTTCCAGCTGTTTTTAATCATGTTAAAATTATCTATATATGTTGTCCCATTGCAGAAAACCTACAGATATCGACTAAATTCACAGAGTATCTGAAATTATGTGGTTTTGAAAACAAGATGTTTCTACAAGGATTCTGGTGCGGTGACCCTTTATGTGGACCCTGTGGCCCTGTTGTTCATCATGTAAGGTCTGTGACACAACAAATGGAAATGCTCTTGGGTGAAAAACAATTGTTCTGATGAATACATCTAAGCTGCAAAAATGTCAAAAGAATAAAACGCTTTTGGGTCTGATTTATTTCAGCCCATAATTTACAGAACCAGAGTAAATGAATGCGGTTATATAAAAACTAAATTAACTATTTTCGGTGCAAGAAATAATGGCTAACATTATAAGCATAGCCCAGAGAACCATAAAGGGTGGAATATGTCCACTAGAAATGTTTTAATGAAAAAGAAAAAATATAAGGTGACATGAATAGGTGAATTTTAAGAAGCATTCAAAAGAAACAAAATGAATGAAAACATGAAATACCTGCCACGTCGGTGTTAAACTGCGTACAGATGTGCGCCGTAACTCTGCGAGGTACATATATTGTGGTTCGCTGGTCCAGTAATTGTTCTCCCTGGAGTAGCTGGAGGGGAACAACTCTGAGGCGTACTGGTCCCTATAATAGAACATGCAGATTAGCACACATACTAGCTAAAGCCTAACCTGGATGACTGCAGCTATCAATTCAGTTTACTTCCATTCATTTAGCTCATTGATTGACCGGAGATTGTTAAGCAATTGTGGCTGCAATGACAAAAAACAATGATGTTAAAACAATATACTTCATATAATAAAATAGTCGAGAAACAATCACAGGTGCTGCAACTCAAATGTCTCAAAAATAGATAGATAGATAGATAGATAGATAGATAGATAGATAGATAGATAGATAGATAGATAGATAGATAGATAGA
>JAUCMT010000154.1:4924273-4943675 GCA_032357475.1 Enteromius thamalakanensis | reverse complement strand
ACAGACAGACAAATAGATAGATAGATAGATAGATAGATAGATAGATAGATAGATAGATAGATAGATAGATAGATAGATGGATCTAGAGTTGTTGATACTTTCAGAAGGACAGTGTCTCTTTCTAAAGCTCATATAATCTCCCACACAGTGTGGTGACGATGCGTGACGTGATGTATGTGTGCTCTGGCCTGAGGCATTGCCGTCCAGGGCCTCGTTAGTGAAACCACAGAGTTCAGTCCATCAATCCAGAGGCAAATGAGCCGCTGCTTTCAGACAGACTCATTTGATACTGGACCACCGCAGATAACCCAGGCAGTCAGGCAGGCAAACATAAACACACTCACACACTCCTTTACCGTCACACATGTGAACACAAAAAATGACTTCCAAGTCTGACCAACACACCTGATGCCAAAAATCACAGTAAACACAGTCTGTAAAGAGAGGGATGCACATGTATGGGTGATCAATGAGGGCCATAGGCCACGTCTAGCCGCAGTCAGACTCCTGGCCCTAGGCAGCAGGTCTGAGACACAGGCGACCGTTGCCACAAGCTGTGCAGACGCACAGAGAGCCCGCTCTGGTTTAATAGGATGTGACAGCAAAAGTGGAGATACGGGCTGGAGCTGCCCCGCTGAGAGGGGTGTAGGTGGCTGGTTAGCAGTGCTAGCAGTCACACAATCTGTCTCTTATAATGGAAGAAACAGAATAGACAGGACAAAACAGCCCACAACACAAACTGTCATCCCAAAAGAGACAGAAGGAGTGGGGAGAAAAACACACGGCCAGGGAGAAGGGCCTCTTCACACCACAGATGACTCAAGCGGAGATTCATGCAAGCGTCTGGCAATTGCTGATGCTGATACTTAAGGAACAAAGAGATAGATGATAGAAAGATTATATTAAACAAAATATGTCATATATACAGTAAGTACATTATAAGTTCATTTCAATTAATGATTATATAAATGAATATTTGCATTCATTAGATACTAAATAAAAATAAAAATAATAAAATAAAAAAAAATAAAGGCAGTCAAAGACCTATCACCTCCTCCTCATGGTGGCGGCTGGTAACGGGGAACTCCCCGGCTAACCAGAAGAAGCCGTGAACTAGCCGACCTCCTACACACACGCCGCATTGACATCGCGTGCGTCCAAGAAACCAAGTGGGGAGGCTTAAAAGCAAGGGAGATCTGCGAAGGATTCAAATTGTTTTACTATGGAATGACGTTGAACAGGAACAGTGTGGGAATAGTGATCAGTGAAAAATTGAAGGACAACGTCGTGGAGGTGTTCCATGCATCCGACCCGTTGATGTCAGTCAAGCTGGACAGCGGCGAGGTGATACTCCTTGTGATCTCCGCCTATGCGTCACAAACTAACTGCCCTGACGAGGAAAAAGGATTGATTTTGGCAAGAAATGGACGCAAAACTCCAATCCATTGGTGAGGAAGAGCACCTGCTACTGGGTGGGGACCTATAGGACACGTCGAACGTACTCGAGATGGATACCCCAAGCTATGTAGCATAAAGCTATGACGGTAGTACGCTACCAGACATGTGCTTAGCGGGTGAGTGCCGCTTGGGCCAAATGGAGGCAGGTCACTGGCGTGCTTTGCGATCGGAAGATACCACATTGGTTGAAAGGGAAGATCTACAAAACGGTCGTGCGTCCCGTGACCCTGTATGGAAATGAGTGTTGGCCCACCACGTCGAAACTAGAACAAATGGTCCACGGCATGGAAATGAAAATGATCAGATGGAGCCTTGGGTTGACCCTATTTGACCATGTTCCCAATGACGACTCAAGGGAGAGATTATGGGTGGCCCCGATCACGGACAAAACGCAAGAAACTCGGCTGCGTTGGTTTGGACATGTCACCCGCAGCGCCGAAGACTCCGTGGCCAGAACGGCCCTTCGACTCAGCCCCCGCGGATGGAGACCCAGTGGCCAGCCCAAGAAATGCTGGATGGATCGAATCGTTGAAGACATCCGAATAGTGAATGTCATCCCGGAAGATGCCCACAATCGCATCAAGTGGAGACAAGCATGCAGATCCGCGGACCCCGCATCAGAGTGGGACTAACGCGAAGAAAGAAGATTAGTTACTGAAAATGTATACAATTTATATAATGTATATATTATATTTAATTCACAATCACATCCATACACCATAAAGATGAAGGCAGAAAGAGATCATGAGAACATTCATCAAATAATCGGCAGATGCAAATATACAGACCATACATGTCAATAGAGGATTTCCTAAGGACAAAGCTTTGCCCGTTTTTGACCTCTGAGGTAAGAGAGAGAGTAAAAGACAGGAGTAGATTGTGTGACAGGAAATAGAAACACTGAAGGTGACAGATCCCTCAACCTCAGAAATCCACCCCAGAACACATTGGTGGGAGTTTGTGATAAATACACAGCGCTGTCTCGTGTGTATTTTTGTATTGCCTGATGCCAGCAGAGCTGCGTGTGAGAGGGGATTTTGAGTTGGCAATGTCACAGCCAGACTTCAATCTCAAACTGACAGCGGAGATCAGACTCTGATGTGACACCTCCCTATTCAACTGACCCGCAGGGCTCACCCGAGCCTCATCTGCTCTGACTCAGGAAAAACAGCCGCAAACACACACACACAAAACAGACGGCAGGGCAGACAGCCATAGTACGATAGAAAAACACCTCCAAGGTCCTGATTCAATAAGCCTACCACTGAAGCGCGGTGCTGATGATGGTGTTGTGGCATTGTGCCACTATGATGTAAAACATGATGTCAGTGATGCTTTATGCTTCATATAACATAAACCTGACTAAGTGCTTCAATTCTGTCAAATGATGCAGGGCCATTTACGAGTGCATATGATCACAAAATAACCCTAACTTTTGTCAGCCATAAAGACCATATCGAAGTCAGCTTTATCAGAAAGTATGAGTGCTACTATGAGGATCATGGATTCCACAGGAATATATTTTTATTTTGGGGTGAAGTAACCTTTTATCTAATGGGTCCTTATTGTTAAGTTTCTTGCAATTACTGTAAGACTTTATATTCTGATTCTGGTCATTTTTATTTATCCATTTTGAAATTCTTTTATCCATACCATCTTCTGTTCATGCAACTGATAGTTAAATTTTTAAAGGAATAGTTCACCCAAAAATGAAATTTACCCTATATTTTACTCACCCACAACCCATTCTAGGTGTATTTGACTTTTTTCTTTTTAGACAAACACAAAATGTCTCATGGCTCTTCCAAGCTTGGTGATGCTACTGGATGGAGAACATTATTTTGAAGCTCCATTAATTGTATATATCCGGAATCAAATTTTCTGACCTGATGTATGAAGTAAGCTGTTTTCGACGGAAATTCATCATTGCCGTGTAGTATTGCTCTATCCTCTTTAGTCTATTCTCTTCTGAGCTTAGATTACGAATGTAGCTTACGTCAAATACAGCCTGCATACAGCCGTTGCTGGAAGTCAGTAAATTCAGCTATAATTTTAAAAACATAAATATTTGATTGACCCATTGATCTGCTTCAGAAGAGCAGGCGAATAGGTTAGTTTTACCTGAGATGATCTGAGAGATGATATCAACCCTCTCAGAGGACCCCAGAGGATACCAACCCAGTAAGTTAATATATTACATTTCTACAATATATAACCATATTGTAGAAACTTAATTTCCTGTAAAGCTGCTTTGCATCGATTATTATTGTTAAAAAACGATATATAAATAAGCTTCAAATGAATTAAATTTTACAATGAATATATATGGTTAATGTAGGTTTAAAATAATGGTGCTATCCGCCGGCATTCCCAATTTGGAAAAGCCAGGATAAATTTTGAAAAAACTCAGATAATGTTTGTCTGTAAGAAAAAAGTCATACACCATTAAAACCGCACCTCTGTGGCTCTCTCGGATCGACACCAGAGAGAACCCTCACCTGAGTAATAACATTTTCTTGGACTGCATTTCCCACAATTCCTAGGGTTCATTATCATCCTTACCATCCCCTTTATAAGCCATCCTTCCGAACTGGTTAGACGCGAAGTCTTGTTTGCCCCGGCAACATTTCTGCGCATTCTCTATTTGGATTCCCCTTTCTGTGTATTACCCTGGACTGTTGACTCTTCTACGATTGTTTGCTGCCTGCCTTGAATATTCTGTCTGGTATTTTGACCACGATTCTGTCTTGTCTGCATTGCTCTGTCTCTGTGATACAAAAATTTGGATCTGAAAGCTTCTGACTCTTCATTACACCGATGGCTTGTGGGTGAGTAAATTATGGGGTCATTTTTATTTTGGGTCAACTATTCCTTTAATTCTCACAATGTGACTTTATTTTATATTTTAAACTTTTCCACAAGAACCTGTTGTTGTTGTTGTTTTTTTTATTATAAGACATAAACAGGCTTTCATGTTACGTTTCACAGCCAATTTGAAACAATTGCACACAAAAATTGCAGATGTTTCAGAATAGTCACTAGATTTGCGAGGTCTGTTCTAATAATTGAAAGACACTATACATTTCTGCAGATGTAGTCAGCATTCCCTTAGCAGCGCATCATAAATAGGCTTGTGGTGCAATTATTTTTCAGCAGAAAATCTGTTTTCCATCTGTTATCGTGGTATGAATTATTTCAGATAAACATGCCACCAGATAGCACTTAAAAAACAGTTGGCCACTTCACATATTAAACAGACTCTTTTATGTCCAGAATAAGATGATACTAATTTGTTTTCTATTTTTGAATATATTTGAATGCGATGTCAAAGCTGAATTTTCAGCATCATTACTCCAGCCTTCGGTGTCATATGATAATTCAGAAATTATTCTACAGTAATTTGCTGATTTGCTGCTCTTCACTGCCACTGATCAACTTAATGCATCATTGTGGAGTAAAAGTATTAATTCTGTAAAAAAAAATGTAAAAAAAAATCTCACTGATTCCAAACAGTTGTGCACACTTTCAAAGGTCAAGAGTAAAATAAATGATGAGAATCTTTTACAGATTGCTCAAGTGTTTCCAGTATCGACACACTTAAAAATGCTTCACATTATACACATGGGGTGCATAAATCAATGTAAGAGGACAGATGTCAGCATAACTCTGCTCCCTATCTGAATTTTAAACTCTGATTTTTAACGCATGAGCAGATCAACAGACTAAAGGGATTCACGTGCCAGACCTGTCAAAATAATACAAGCTTTCCTCGTTTTTCCCTCTAGAAGCCCAGCCCAAACAATTGACAAGAAAGCCTCCACACGCTCTTAAGGGATAACTTAAGTCGACCATCACACAGACTTGCAAATAACTTTGTATACACAAAAGAAAGCCATATCACATTCTCTTCTAGGCATTTAGAGAGATCAGACGTTAACGATGCAGCAAAAGCAGGAAAAATGAATTTCTCAGGTGATACCATGAAGGCAATGTTTGTCCTTGAAATATACATCCAAAGTACAGTAACCTGCTGAGAAAGCCAGTCGTCTTCCGCCGGCACTGCAGTGCACCTGGGCAGTGGTTCACAGCCAAATGCCAGTCATGAATATTGGTGCCAGCTTCAGCCAGACTCCTCTGTGTCATTCCTCAGTGCAACTTGCCAGCATTTCCAGCTATGTTTGCCCAAAGAGGGCCGTTTGATTAACAATGCAGAGGACTCAAGTACTACCAATAATCTGCACTCATTTCATTTGCGAGATTGGATATCATTCATGGTTTGTGCCGTCTGACGTGAGAAAGTGTTGTGTCATCTCCGCGTGTGTGCGCCGTGGTCTGACCCATAAGGTGATTATGTAATGATGGCCCGCAGTGTTCTCAGTACAGCGGTTCAGAAAAGAGTAATTATGGGCATTGTGTCCGTACTGCGAGCGTGTCCCGTTTCCCTCCACCATCTGTCTGCGTTTAATTAACTCAGCTTTTCTATGTGATCAAGACGAGAGCGTTGGGGGTGTAGAGAGAGCTGAAAAACAGGAGGGAAGATACCAAGTGAGGATCCCGTTTACTAAACTGATGTCATATTGGATAGTGATAAATAATTGTGTATCAGTTGTGGTGATCATTTTAAATCCAGTTTGCAGCATCACTTTCATCACATGATGTTTTCCTTTCTCTTTGGAGTGTTAAAAACTGTTGCTATGCATATGCTTAGATGAGATCCCTAAAGTTGCAAAGATTTAAGTCTCAAAGAGAGATATTCTTTATAAAGGTTATGACTTGTCCACACACCCCTAAAACAGCTCATTTAAACGCCCCCACTTTTCTATGTCACAGAGTGTGTGTTTTTTTCATAACAACACCCAAATGTTTATGCAAAGAAAGAAGGAGGAACTATTACTCTCGCTGTAGTGTTGCTGCGCACGCCATGTTCTGGAGTCGCTGTGTATCATTATAAAAGTAAAACTACTTTGTTTGTGCTTCCAAAAGAGGACACTACTAGAAATCAGTGGTATTCACAACACTGTCCCAGAACAGTTTAACACAAATATTAGAGTGTGTTTAGTGCTCTTACAGAGGACTGATTCCTTAAACCTGGAGAGTAGCCTATGCTGGCTGTAAACAGAGACTATAAAGTGGAGCCATTGCAACTTTAAACTCAAGCTTAAACTCAAACTCAACTTTTAAGTAAGTTATATTTTCTTATTAAAAGAACCTACTACTTACTATCCAAACTGAGTATTGAGCAGTTAAGGGTAGCGCTTGTTGTTTACTGTTTCTCCGATCATGAATGCAGACATGGTGTTATGTTTAAGAGATATGATGCAACGCGACACGTAAAAAGACAGTACTAAGTCATGATAATCAGTAATTATGTCCCACTGGATGCAGAATCTACTTTGGATTGACTTACAGTATAGTATAAAGTATAAAACTTGTTGAGTTGCTGTTGAGTTGTTTAAGTGATTGAATTCACCGACTCATTGAATCAAGAATATATTTGGAACATAATCTGTTAACAGCAGCAAAAATGAAAATGGCTCCAAAACCAACACTTTCTGGCATATTTAGTTCATAAATAATGACATGTATCCATATGAAGATCAGTATGAAACAAGCCTGGAAAATAATAACCTGCAGACTAAAGACCACAGGAAAACAAAACCTTTTTTTTTTACTTTTTTTTTGTAAAATAATAGATTTTATTAAATTTAAAACATGTTTGTTTAAAATAATGATCAGACTATTTTTAAGTGTCAGAAAAGGGAAAAAATGAATATTATGTCTACATTTACAGCAAACCTGTAGAACATTACTGAGTTTAATTTACATGAGACCTCAGTGAAATGAGGCGGATGCCTTCTCTTGACAGACATCGGACTGAATCACAGTTTAAACATAACAGGGGATCTCCAAAAGAGGGAAGGACATAGCACAGGGAAGAACAGAGGAAAGACAGAAGGCTCAGGAAGGATTAGAGGACAGAAGATGATGAGGAGAGGGGGCAGAGGAGGCCATGGAAAGAGAGATAATGACCCTCTCGTGTTAACCCTCATCTGTGTTTCACGGGTCACGTGGACTTTTTGTACAAGCTATAAAATCAGGAGAGGGATTTTCTATAACTCTGGTTTTGTACCCTGTCAAAATTAACTCTGATATCAGCAAGCCATTCTAGTCCATGTTGCTTTAAATGCTAATGAGCTCTGCTGACCCCGCCCCTCTATTCTGTGGAAAGACGAGCAGTCTGTAAACTTCAGCTGGTAAACTGGCACATTAAGATTTATTAAAAATAAAAAAACTTTATACTCACTTCTTTTGTAGATGAGGATGAATCACAAATCATTTAATGTATTGTATTTAAGCAAATCGGAGATCCGTGCATTCCCTTTAAAATGAAATAGTGTCTTCATGCGGGGACAGTCTTGTCAATCATTTATTGTGGGAGGGGCCTGTGCAGAACTAAGCCATTCTGACAGGAATCTCAGAACAGCCTGATTTGAGAAAAGGAATTTTAATATCCAATTACTACTTTAAGTTAATGATATTTGGTCATAGAGACAGGACTCAGGACACATTACAGACATTGATGAACAAAGGTTCTGCATGTCTAATGTAAATGGAAAATGTAGGTTTTTCCATGTTTTAACAAAAATGTAGGCCTATTTCAGAAACTAAAGTTCGATTCTGTTTGATTTGAGAACCAGTTCAAAAGAACAATTCATTCAAGAATCAAACATCACCAGCAGGACGCAAATGTCCAGGAACGCATACACTAGCCAAGCAACTGCCTTTGAAATGAAGGGGAAAGTTCATTTTTTCATCTATTATAGAGTTGTTATAGAGCACCTTGATCATAACAGCTGGAAGGAAGAGCCTGCAGTCCACAGGGTTCAAAGGTCAGATGCATTCGGCCCTGTCTGTTGCTGTTTGCTGCAGCGTCGAGCTGCTCGGTGGGAAGACGATGGCACGGTGACACACTTAAATCTCTTTAATCTTTCCCATAAAACACTGGAGAATGTCACATCCCCTACATGAATCTATTAAACACACCCGTCCTCCGCAAGTAATGTGACATCTTTCTGGAAACTACAAATGACATTCCAGCATGCAGAATGATTGATTGAGCATATAAATTCGAAAAACACCTTATTAAGAACACATAAATGTGACATCACAGTGTTTGTGTGTGTGTGTGCATGTGGCCAAATATGCTACATTTACTTGTTCCCTTTTAAATACACAAAGGTTAAAGAGCACTGGCTGAATCTCACTATAGGCTGTTAATGAGCAAATTAAAAAAAAAACAATTTTGCACCCTTGAACAGCTCTGAGAGGAGATATGCATAAATGCATGGTTTTTATGTTATTATAAATGATTTTAAATTATTAAATTATAATCTTATATATATATATATATATATATATATATATATATATATATATATATAGAAGAAAGACTTTAATTCAAACAAGCATTTGATTCTGCAAAAAAAAAAAACTTAGTCATGCATTTTTTTTTTTTTTGGCAAAAAACTGTTCTTGAAGAAAAAAGCATCCAATCCTTTTGTCTACATGCAACAATGCAAAAACAAACAAACAAATAAAATAAATAATAAAATCTTAAACATTTAGCTAAAATGGTTTCATTGCATTTAAGCTAAATATTTTACTTCATACTTTTGATTTTGGGATGGAATACGGTCAGGACATGTTCTTGAGAGGAGAATCAGTTTCCCACTACAACACTAAGCATAAGCATATAACTCTAAATAAACGCATACTCATGCATCCCAGAGGAATATTGGAATAGTCCACTGGCATCCACCTGGAAGAAAGAATTCATGTGGTTGTCTTGTTTCAGCAATTTATTAGAAGGTCAAAAGCATTTTCAAAAAAACAAATCATAACCTCACTGTGCACTTCACCCTATTTAACATTCATTATAATGACATTCATTATTTACAAGCTCATCAAAACTTAAGTAATGAAAGCATGTTTAAGCTTGTCCGTTCCAAATGGGTTGGCTTTACTGGATACTGGCTGCTCACAGAACCACAGTGTCCTGACACATATTGACGCCTGCGGACAAGCTCGGCATCCTAAAAATGGGACACATGATTGCTGTGCCGCAGGCTTCAAACATTTCAGCCTTGGGACGAATGTCAGCAAAGATCAGCCATTCTGTTCAACACGGACATGCAACTAATGCAAATTGCCTTTGTTTATTAGAGCTTTAAAAGTAGATGAACTGATATAAAAATCATGCGTAATGTCATGTAGCCATTTCACCGGGTCATTCGGGATCAATGCAAAGTCTCAATCGGCTCTGGGTTCATTTGCATTTTGCAGATGTTGCGATATTTTCCAACGCTTAAAAAACACAACAGTCTATTTTGGTGTACCAGTATACCTTTGGGACCTCCTTGAATGACATTCTCAATAACCTTTCAGGCACTGAGGCAATCAGACTTGACAACTATGGATAAGAGCAGCATCAGTATTTAGCTAAATGTCACTTTTTGTGTTCCACAGGTTTTAACAAGTCATACAGGTTTGAAATAAAATAGGGATGAGTAAATGATGACAAAATTTCTCCAAAAAAGCACAGCAACCCCAAACTGTCATCTGATTTCACCCAGAACTATGGATAAGTGTAGCATCCACATTTAGCTAAGCGTATCCTTTTATTATCCACAGAAAAATGGTACAGGTTTGAAACAACAAAATTATCATATTTTTTCCATTTAAGCAACAAGGTGAGCATAAACGACCTACTGAATAAATTCTAGTTATTTAAGCATTTTCACAGTATACATGGATAACAGGCCTACGAAAGGACAACAACCAAAAATTAACCTGATTTTGCCCCGACTTGAATCTTCTCTTTTTGTGTTCCACAGATTAAAAATCATTCAAGATGACATGAGCATGAGTATAAGATATATAAGGACCGGTTTCCCGTATAGGAATTAGATTAAGCCAGGACTAGACCTTTGCTAATTTATGACATTTAAGAATTTTTAGAAACATGTCTTACAAAAATACATTATCTGTGAGCATTTTAAGACCAAACAATGGCAATAATGTTTTTTAAGATATCTCAGTGCAAGCCTTTTCCAGTTTAGACAGCTCTTAATATTTATTTTAATCTAAGACTAAACCCTGTTCAGGAAGCTGCCCCTAAAAGTATAAGCAACCAAGTGAGTATAACACAACGCTTCCTACTGAATAAAAATCTAAAGAAGGCATTTTGACGGTATACATGGAAAACACAACATCTACAATAGGGCAACTGGCCCAAATTGGCTGGTTTTGTCATCTGATTTTACTCAGATTTGACAATTATGAGAAGAGGACAAGAAAGGTGCACCACCATTTCATTTGAGCACTATTTGTGGCATTTTACAAAGGTCATTTACAAAAAAAATATGCCACTGTCAATCAAATATCTATGAGTATGATAAATGGAGATGGATAGGAATGGATATGCGGCTCCACTATGCAGAAGAAAGGCTCTCTGGAGAGAGAACGATCCATTGGACTTTTGGGAATAAACTGTGTTGGATGACTTAAGCTGGTCTGCTACATCACAGTCATAGATCTACACGTCCAAATTGATCAATCAATATGGAAGCATTAATCTGGCCAAGCGATGTCGTAACGCATCCAGGACAGACTGATTAGAAAATGAAATACGTCCTCCCACTCGCCTTGAGCTGGAAGATTCACAGCGCTTGGGATGAGAGGAAAAACGCCACTGCTTAACACACACAAACATGTATTACACATTAATGAAAACAACATTGTTTAAACAGAATTACTGGTGACACAGTAAGGCTATGCTATTAAATTATTTACTCTGTAATTATAGCCTTTTAAAAGCAAAGTGAAAAGTACCAGGAAAGTAGGCTAAAAGTGTAGTGTGAAAACATCAATTTTGCTCTTTATTTCATTTTTAATGACAGTTTGCAGAGCTAGGATTGCGTATAGGACTCCACGGCAAATAAAAGCAAATGGATGTCTGTCGGTGGGTGGTCAAAGTGGATTTATCGCTTGTCAATGCTTGCTGTTTCCTCCTCTAAGGTCACAAAGACACAGTGGCTTGTGAAAGAGGCACCAAACATATAATTCCTATGATCCTTAGCAATTCGAAGACAACAACCCACTTAAAAAAAGAAACTGTCAATTATGAACAAACATACTGTACAATGAGTCCCCAAAGCTGCAAACACAACATTCAAAGGAACAGTTCGCTCAAAAAGTAAAATGCACATTAATTCAGGATTGGCATCAGTGATGCAACATGCAAAATCAAGGAATGTATCTAATACTAAAACTGTTACAATTCTTTCTTTGCCATGAATAAGTGAATAAGATACAGGTGGAATCATGATTTGCCCACTGGTAAAAAGCCATAAAATGTTTTGTTTTTTAAATAAATGTGCAAATGTTAGTTTTGGCAACTTCGTGGAGTACACTAGCTTATAAAACACCTCAGAGCTAACTGACATGGACCAAAATCCACAAAACTCTAACTTTGAGGACTGTAATTGTTATAAAAATCCAAATAACTAAAAAAATATATATATATTGTAAATAAAAAAAGTTCAAAATAACAAAATATTGTGGTAGACTAATATATAAATATATAATAGAACATGCAAATTATAATTTAAAATTAGATTACAGCATATTTTCAATGAAAATGAATTCCACAACACTTAAAAAATAACAATTAATAGATAGAATAAACAAACAAATAATTAAATGCAAACACTAAAATTAACCTTAAGACATAATATGACTTTAGAAGATTTCTACTTTTTCCATACTTTGCAGTCTTAATGCACTCTCATCTTATGAACAAGAGCCGTGTCCACATTTTGCTAAACCTCTCATACAGGTCATAAAAACATGAGGGTGAGTAAACGATGACAGAAATGTTATTTTTGGGGCAAACAGTGTGCTTGCAAAACACAGAATAAACTCCATCCAGATCTGTCGGTCTAGTTTCTAACAAGTGTCATCAAGACGTCTCCTTTAGACTTATTTGTCATTAATCTAGAGGTTTCTGTCACTTTGTCTTCCCACTCCCGGTGGCCACATGTTGTGACAGTGAGCTGCCGCCGCTCAACACATCAAAACAAACCTGCTTGCCAAGAAACACTCACACCAAGATGATTCCAACAACACCAGACAATAAAACACAGAAGCAGCGCGTTACAAAGAGAAAAACAAAAGTGTTAAAGAAGTTGAGTTCCTCTCCAGCTCTCCTGAGGAGAGGAGAGGGTGCGCTCTACCTTTCCCTCTGCCCAGCAGAAGCAGATGTTGCTGGAGGTGCTGAGGATATCCGTAATGAAGCCCGAAATTCCCAGACGCATGGTGACGGCTCAAGAGGGACAGATGGACGGACGGAATGAAAGAGTTGGAGATGAGAGAAGAAGGGAGGAGAGGTTTGGGTCCCTGGATGCAGTCAGAGTGGAGAGTGAGGAGCGAGTGGAAGAGACGAGGAGAATGAGAGAGAATGAGAGAAAAAGAGAGAGAGAGAAGGTTGTTGCCTCCACTCTCTAGCGCAGGACCCGTGCGCTCCGTACACACACACACACACACACACACAACAGGTGCAGCCCCGAACTGGCCAGCCAATGGCAACTGTCCTCCCCTCCTCACACACACACAAACAGAGTCATGAGCCTTGATTCTAGCTGACATGCCCTCTCACACACACATAAACATGCATCCAATAACACAGTCAGTCCTCTGCTCGCTGTAGGGTGTCTCTGTGTAAATCTTCCTCAGCATGTGGATGAAACATACAGGATCTAGAGCTCAAGCTACGCTCCTCCTAACAAACACGTGCTCTCAGAAATGTGTCAAAAATATATTCAAAGCAAATGAGTGACATTTATTCCGCATGATTTTCTTTTAAAAACCTAAATCCTAAACAGTTTTTTTTTGTCCCACTTAAATATAGGCAATAGGGTAGTTCAAAATAACTTCTTTTGTGTTCCAAAGGAAAAAGTGATAAAGGTTTGTTAATGACATAAAGGTCAAAAAAAGGTGAGATGTGTGTACACACACACTTTTACATTCAAACGTTTGGGGTTGGTAAGAATGCGTTCATGTTTTTGAATATGCTCACAAAACCTGCATTTATAGTGATCGAAACTATTTTTGTGTTTGATTTTTAAAAAAATCTTTTTACTCCAGGTTTCAGTGTCACATGATCCCTCAGAAATCATTCTAATATGCTGCTCAAATGTTTCTATTTTGTGGAAACCATGATACATTTGTTTTCGGTGTTCATCCAAGCTTCAAAGGAAAATCAGTTTATTTAAAAAGTGAGTATTTTGTAACAACGCAAGAAAACTAAAAAATCTACTGTTACTTTTGACCAATTAATGATTCCAAACTGTTGAATGGAGGTGGACAGTGACATTTGCATTTGCTTAAATTATTTTTACTATTGATAACAGTTTAACAATTGTGCAGTGATGTGATGTGGCAATAGAAATGAAGACGGGCAAGCTCGTATGATCCCTAACCTGTCAGTAGTCCAGTGTCTGCAAGATAGAGAATTTTGTGCTCCTGTAAATAACGTTATTTTTTACTGCATACAAATGGACATCGTGACGCTTGATAAACTGTCAACGTTCTGGAAAAGTTTCATTCATGCATTAATCATTAATTGTGTTACTACTGCAATGTATAATCAAACATTTTCTCTATAGAATTAGTGAGAACAAAATTCATTCCAACTACCACCTACTTCTTGATGTTTTTTTTAGAATTTTCATTTGAATGACTAAAATAACTATTTTTTAATTTAGACTTGAGGAATGGTCCAAGAGAGACCAGAATTGTGGACTATTGTGACCTGGTACAGTAAACAACCACACAGAAACATAATAAGAAAACGCTTCAAACACTGGCTCCCACTCACAAAACAACTTTTTTTTGCAGAGTTCAGCATCACTCATATTTTCCTCATAAATGCAAATATCCAGTGTTTGCCTGCTGCTTGTTTTCCAGTCAGTGTCAGAGTGACGGGACTGAACCGCTCTGAGAAGGGGTTGCATTTGTCTCGCGGGACTCAGCATGGGTAAACTGACCCCTATGTGACATTTCCACTCAGAAAACTGAAACAAACCCTACATTCATGTCAAATGTCACATCGCTTAAGCATTGAGTTACATTTGCTTAACTTTTACATCTACTGATGTAGTATGGAGAAAAACAATCTGACTTAGACTAAAAATATCTAAAGCCTGAAAGCAGGATTCTGAGCTGAAACCATTCCCTACATGAGATGCTTTGTACAGTAGTTGTCACGACACTCAGTGGGCGTCCTTTTCCATCAGCTTTAATACATAAATAAAATATACCGACCACAATTCAGTATGCAAAAAAAAGATCAGTCACAATTCAATATGCAATTTTTTTTTTTTTATAATAATTCAATAATTTAATTTTAATTATTAGTCTGAATAAGGCTTGACTCCAATTTTTTTAATACATTTTTCATACTCATCCTCCTTTCCTATCAAAATGCATGCTATGGATGCAAAAAACACACAAAAAATCTAACCTGATCTGAATTTTTTTATGATAAGTGAAGGTTTCGGAGGCAGTGTGTAAATGTGATTGACACAAGGTTGCATTTATTTTTCAATGTGCGAATATTTGAGACGAAAAGAGCGCATATTAAGATGCTTGCCACACTTTTTACAATTTCATAGTGCTATGTTACTAAGAATGTCCATTAATCCACCCAAAAAAACGTTACATTTGAGTCTGTGTGAAAAGTGATGTCAAGCTTTGATATAATTGACTAAAAAGAATGGTATATATAAAAAATATCTGTATTTTACCACACACAATATATACATTGTCCATTTAAATGTCTTAATCGACAATAAAGCTCAACCGATGATGCATTCCTTCAGTTATTAATATTTTAATCGAATGTGTGGATTCACGAGTCACGACAAATGAAGTTTACCCAACTATCACGACTTCTGTTTCTGAGAACCCTGGAAATGTGAACAAGAGTCCACAGATTTCATTCAGTACAAAAAGTAAATATGCTTTGCATTATAGGTAAATATTTCAGACATCAAAAATGAGCAAGAAATTCAATGAATGCTAACCAAAAATAAAATTAGCTTTGTATTTTTATGACTTCATTGCAAATGAAATACAGCAGTCCCTTAGGACCCAGAATTCCATCTCATATAAAAAACCAACACCGATCTGGCGGGAAAACAGCATTTGTCTTTCCACTGTAGACTAGCTCATTATCATAAATAAATGAATAAAAAAAAACAGAATTGATGCTATAAATAGAGACCAAAAATAACCACATCAGCTCTTCTGCGAGGTGTGACTCTCGGCATCAAGCCATCTTTTATTTTCCTTCGCGCTCACCTGCCCACTAAACACACACACACACACAGACTGACACAAACACACACACACTTACTCATGAGACTTCCAGAGTCTTCGAGGGGGTGGAAGGAATTCTCGTTTGTTGAGCGGCACGATGCCAACAGCCGCCTGCATGACGGTAAAAAACTTCTTGCACTTCATCTTGGACCGCCGTTCATGAGAAACAACAACCACGACACGCTTCCCTACAACTGCGGCTCTGTGGACCTTGTCCAAACATGTCTTTTGTCTTAAAAAAAGGAAAAAGACATTAATTTAGAGATTTGCGTGGCTGTGTTATCCTTACATAATTCAGGGAAGACCTTTATAACATTAGACAAATGAAAACGGAGCAGAGGGATAATTGTGTTACTAAGCCCACAGAGATAATGCAGACTCTCCATTCTCTTTAATCCGTGACTGCGGCTCAAAATGTCTTTACGTGCGTTTAACACTGACCCTGCAAGAAAACACCCAGCCTCCATCCCTACTTCTTCCCGCTCCCATGGCATTCAAATGAACAGTCGCAGATGGGATGGATAGGGATGGACTTGATTACGAGCACAGCTCTACTAGGCCTAGTTAAACCCGGGTGAACGCGCATGTACGCACAGTCTCGTCCGCAGACACGTGTAACATGAAGTGAAAAAAAAAGCGTAGGATGAGTAATCACTTGTCAGGGTTGTAGGCACTGAGCCAGCGTGAGCTTTGGAAATGAAATTACTCGATGGCGGTCTGTGCGGATGGATTATGTTCGCGTTGGTTACAAGCACAAAGTGGGATTTCGCTGTCAAAGAGCTCGAGGTGAGATGGGGGGGAAATTCCACGAATTAAATCTATGAATAGGTCTGTTTTGGCCGCACAGATGCATCGCAATGAGCCGTTGGCAATGAAAGGATTTGAAAGCATTTTCTCACGCACATAAAAACCCATAAAAGCTTATGATGCTGCAGAAGTAATAGGCTATATGATTTAATAACCATAAGGCATCATGTATGGATGACTGCATTAGGTGGTAAGTTATAGAGACTATGTCGTGCAGCTCTGGCCAGTGTATTTGCTTAATATTATTAGTTATGCTCATATATATGTTCTCATACTGGATCAGTAGTTTTTCAGAAACCCACTAATTTGGTGCAATGAATTAATGACATGTAAAAGGATAGTTTAGTTTTAGGTTAGTTCCTTATAGGAGTCATATAAAGCCAATTTCCCACAAGCTAATGATTCTTTGGGGTCTTAATGGAAAGTTTGTTATATAGTTCGCTTTAAAATTTCTCAAAGATAGTGTTATCCTGCAAAACAGCTCTTTAGAAATCACTGTTCTTTGTACTTCCCCTTTAAATCTTCACGTGCTCCTCTGACCCCGCCCCTCTTTTCCGATGCTCTCGAAGGATCTTTTTTAGCTGTGAAACTTGCTAATTAGCACATTATAAGAAAAGGCGATTTACAAAGATTCATTAAAAGACATTACACTCACTGCTTCTCTACGTGAGTCTGATGACGGCTCACTCAGGGCGGGTCTGAGTTAAGACACCAGTTCAGTCTGTGTGACACACTGTCAATCAACTATTGTGGGAGTGGCCTCTGTCGGTGTGACGCCAAACCGACATGCATTTGAGCATGGCATGATTTCAGAAGGGGCAACTTATTTTTATTAAATTAAAAGAAAACTGCTGGTGGATGTTTATCATTGTAGGGTGGTTGTGTACACACTCCCAAAACACATTTCAGTCCAAACAGCCTGTAAAAGTACATGTGGCACCGGATGACCCCTTTCAAACAGGAATTCTGTCACCATTTACTTCTGACCTTTAATGACTTTGTCATGATATTTTGAGATATTTGGAAGATTATACATATATATATTTTAAGTGAATGCATACATTGAAAGCCAATGGGCTTCAAAATCAGCCTGAGAAAATTATAACAGAATTTAAAATTTGGTATTGCTGTAAGTAAAAAGATAGTATTGAAGTACTTTTTGCATTCAAAAGTTTAAGGTCAGTAAAAATGTTTTCTTATGTTCATTTAACAAGGATGCGTTAATCAAAGGTGACAGAAAATACATAATGCTACAAGAAATTCCTGTAGGAATTTGTGACACTAAAGTCTGGAAAAGATGGCTGATGTAAATTCACTATAATATTTCTAAATATGACTGTATTTTGTGGTCAAATAAAAGCATTTTTAATGAACACAAGAGACCAACAATAATAAAAAAGGAGATATCAACACCATAGCTTGTTTAATGGTCATAGTGAAAACCAAATATGATTGTTTATTTTATATACTAGAACACAAAAGATCTCATGCAGTTAAAGTGCTTTTTGGACCACATTGACTTGCATTGTTTTGACAAATACAGATTGAACAACACTTCATTAGGATGAGAAATTTTTGTCTTTAGGTATCCCATTAACTTGTAGTTTGATTTACATATAGCCAGCCCTACTAATGTCCCACAGACATAATAAGAACACTTTAAAATCCAACGATTCTCCTGAAAAAAAGGGTTATGGGAAACATTCAATGGCCTAAAAAATTGTTTCCAGCTTTATTCAAATCGATAACTAAAGCACATGATCGATAACGCAACACAAACAATATCAAGTAGAGAAAGACAGAGATGGAAGGTTTAGGAAGGAATAAAGAGAGAAAGAGAGAGAGAGTGTGTTGTGTGGGGATCATCCTCATTTGATTACAAGTCATGATCCTCTTGCTGGGAGTCAGCTGGTCTGGAGTCAGCAGTATTATGAGAGCATGGCTGTGCATTTGGCACAGGTCTGCTTGCACATGTGCAACTCTGCTTCTGGTAAATCAATCAATGCTGAGACACTTGGAAATATTAAGCACTTGCATTTACATGCAAATACGAAGCTTAGGCATTGACCAGCGAGATCCTGCTGCGACATTACAGATGCCCTGCTGTGTAACATTGGAGACCTTCATGCATCAGTAATTTCTCCACATGTACTAACTTAGATTAAAGTGAAGTAAAATATACAGCATGAACTTGCATTAAGATTGAGAATTTGCAGTAACAGGAGGCAATTGAAGCGTTTCGTCTTGGTAATAAAATCTGCCCTTTAAACATCCAGGCATTGACTTATGCATAGCATTTCATCACAAGAGAGCTGTTAAAAAAACAAAACCAAAAAAAGGATGCATCAGACCTTAGTCTGGATGGAAACTGGTCTGGTCTGGATTGATTTTTACATGGATGAAAATGAGTCTGTGATAGATTGAATTACAGTCAATGTCATGCATTGTATAAAGGTACATTACATAATACTCAACATAATACACAACCTTCAAAACTTTTCTTTTTTATATGTATATGTTTTATATATATTAATCAAGACAAAAGAAACAAAGTAACTGGCATTATTTATTTGAAATATATATATATATATATACACAAACAGACATATATATGTGGAGACCATAAGGCATGCACGAAGACCAGAAATGAAGATCCAGGTACAAGCCTTCTTAGGGTTGGCGGGGTACTATCACTTCA
>JAUCMT010000154.1:4872564-4899076 GCA_032357475.1 Enteromius thamalakanensis | reverse complement strand
GTATATACCGCACGATATATTATGCGCAACTTATCAGTAAAGCCGGTTCTTTGATTATCGCTAAATCTACGTCACCTGTATTTAGAAGGAACGCTAGCTTATACACAGAGCCGTAGATCGCTGAGAAGCTGCGTGTTAAGTTTCGCGGGTGATTCAACGCGAATACAGGTGACGTAGTTTTAGCGCTAATCAAAGAACTTTACTGATGAGATGCGCATAATATATCGTGCAGTATATACCGCCCAGCCCTAATTTTCGCTCATAACAAATTCTAGGGATGCCAACAAGTATTGGAGAAAAACATTTATTTAATCATGAGATTTTCTCCCCACTTCAGTTGTTTTAATTAATTCAATGATAGGTTTGAATTTTGTAAATTTTTTGACTGAAGATCAACAATGCAGATTTCACAGCCACCTTTGCTCAGATTTACCAAGGGTGCCAATATTAGTGGAGGGCACTGTACTTAGAAATTTGAATGGTTGATGCCACAAGAAGCTTTAGATTCTAACGTCACAAATCCCAAGATCCCACCCAATTAGTAGGCCAAACTAACTGAGTTTATTAATTGTACCAGTCAAATCAATGGGAGTAATCATGAGTACATGTGCCTCTCATTGCCTGCGGTGGACGTGGCCACTGTTTAGTGTTTACAAACACTGACTCTAGGATCATAGCAACCACAAAGAGAAGACAGAGAAAAGAGAGAAGAGATAGATAGAGAGAGAGTGAGGACAAGTTTTTAAAGTGTTATTGTGATAGAATCATAAGTGTTTTTCTGTTCTCTGTCCTATTAATGTCTGGCACATGCTCACATATCTTTAATACCTTTAAAGGGCACTTGGCTCTTCTGAGAGCCCTTCACAATCCATGTCTTTTCCACTGTCAGTGCAACATAATTTATTTGTGCTTCTTACAATTGGACTATTATTCTCAACTGGATTATAGAAGAAAGTCATATGCAGTATGTCAAACTTTAGGTTTATAAATATGAATACTATGATCAGAGGCATCCAGTTCAGGAAGACTTTAACATTACTTGCATTAGCTGCTAACTAAAGCTGCTGTTTGTTTATTTATTTCTCACACAGTTAAATAGTGACTCATGTATCCATAAATCATCTTACTGTATATTGATGCTGCTTATATAATTATGCTTTATCATAATTGCGGTTATTTCTAAAGACAATAATTGCAGTTGTTTCTAAAGACACACATCATCAAACAGCAAATCAGCATATTCAAATAATTTCTAAAGAGGCATATGACACTGAAGAGTGGAGAAATGACTCTGAAAAATTTAAGATAAAAACAATTCTTCTTAAAATGTATTTCAATAGAAATCAGTTATTTAAAATTGTAAAAATATTACATAATACTACTGTTTTCACTGTAGATTTGGTCAAATAAATGAAGCCTTCATGAGCATAAAAGTTCATTTTTTTGAATGTCAGTTAAACCACGATATGTAAAAATGTATTATAGTTATTAATTATGTATCAGATAGTTAAAAAAAAAAAATTATTATTTAGCTAAATTGCTTGCTTAGCAATCTTTGTTAAAATTAAATAATTTAACTTTTTAATTAAATATTGATGACTTTTGCATTTGCATTTTATAAAATCATTTTACACCTCTTAACTATGGTAAAATTCATCTAATGCATGGCCTCTTGTGTCATATTGCGTTGTTTGATCTTAATGTTCCATGATGTACCTGGCTAATGATCATGCGTATATTTAAACACTGATCCGTAAGTAAATGTTGTGACGTGTGTTGTGCCCTTTTCTAAGTGTAATATTTTCGAACCTTTGTTTTGATTGTTCTTCAGTGCTGACGTATAATTAATGACAGTATTGTGGTTAATGACACAAGAAGAAAGTTGCCACCGGCTTGTTTTGCTCCCATTGGATTGTGTAATAAATCTGGATAGCCGGACTGACACGCAGCTGTTAGACGCTCCTCAGACAGCAGCTGGTTATCAGGAGCAAACATCCACACTTTCCCTGTGTTTTACCCCTCTGCAGGCCCACCGATATCAATGTGCTGGCACAGAGCGAATGGCACGAACGTTTTAGAGTCACAGGCTGCTCTTGACTGTGAATAAGGGCTCAGTCTTGCAGTTTGTTTATGCAGACAAACTGAAAGGCCATTATTTGTCATTTACACAGACTGTGAGGCCCTGCACTCTGTCTGCTGACTTTACAACGCACGTTTATTCAGTGCTGTGGATGCAAACACACACTTAGGTGGTCACAAGATCAGTTTAAAACATTTCTGCATTGTCTCAATGAGAACACCTGAAATCAATTGTTCATTAAAGGTGAAGTGTGGTTAAAAGTCAAAGTTTTATTCAAAAACATTTCAAATATATATTGCATTTAAAAATTTAAATATTATTTAAATAATATACAAATATATATATTAAAATATAAATTAAAAATAAAATAATATAAATTGTATATGAAAAGTAAAATAAAAGGCTTTAAAATATAAAATATGTCAAATATAAAGGGATTAATAATATAAAAATGTGTGCATTAATATTAATCTATAAAAATAATAAAATAGAAATTGACATAGCAATCAATACAAGTTATTACAAAAAAATACAAAAAATAATTTAACAGTACAAAAAATGTTAATGGTCCAAATAAAATGTTGTTCTCCAGATTTTGGGTTGATATATAGTTTTGACATGTTCTTGACAGATTTTCTTCAACCACTGCCACACACTAACTAGGATTTCCTATGCTCTGGTTTGACAGGAACAACATCCATTTTGACCCTGACCTCTGCTTTCCATCCAGTCCACATGACTGAGCCATGCAGGAGCGCTGAAGAGCAGACCAACACCTGTGTTCTCAGTTAATACAAGGTAAACCTTAATTGCATCATATTTTATTAGCAGAGCCACACATTTTCTGCATTTACAAGCCACTCAATTACTCAGGCAGGATATCCTGTGGTCCGTGTCAGGCTCTTTTGCAAATCTGATGGTATACAGCTGGACAGAGCCTGAGGATGTTATTTACATATGCTTGGATTATGGTTGTGAACTAGACCTCTCTAAGTTTTAACTCCTTATTGCTTCAGATGTCATCGGCCAAAGAAAATGGAATCAGCGGGTCTAGCAATAACAGTAGAGAGAAAACATACAAAAAGGTAAAGTGTTTTTCATTAATATTTTTTTTACATCTACCATACAGTTATTATTGAAATAGAACCTTTATGTATATAAAAGGACAGTTTTTTTGTCTTGTACTAGATTTGGGTTTTCTGTGTATATATGTATACATTTTTAACATTTCAAATATATATTAACCTCAGTAGTTTTTTTAAATAACTAGATCTTATCTATTGCCATTAAAATTTATATAAAAAAGCACAAATATTGAATCTACATTTTAAAATCTGCAATTTTATTGAAATATTTATATATATATATATGAATGGATATGCATAAACACATAAATACTGTGTACCAGTGGTTCCCAACCACGTTCCTGAAGGCCCCCCTACACTGCACGTTTTACATCTCTCCTTTGTGTGACACACCTGATGATCTGAATCAGGTGTGTTTGATTAAGGAAACATGGAAAACAGGCAGTGTTGGGGGGCCTCCAGGAACGTGGTTGGGAACCACTGCTGTATACCAAATATCATTCAAATAATTAAAAAAACAGTAAACAAAGTACATACATAGACATACACAAATAAAAAAAAACTAAAAATACTTTGCCCACCTCTCAATTACTTTTCTAAAGCTGGAAAAGCTTGATTTTCTGAATCAGTTTTCAGAAGCAGGATTCCATGACGATGTACAGCACTTATTACATCACTGAAGACTATCACTGAATAAAAAAGAAAAAGAAAATTGCCTGCCAAAACCTCTGCTCAGTGAACACCTTATTTTCAGTTTCGGTGACGAGTATAGTATGTTGATAATGTCCACTATACTAAATGCTGGTATCAACAGAGGCCTATCAATGAATTTTCCAAAATTCCAGGATTTTACAGAGTTGGCAGACACTACACTTGTAGCCTGTTTTTCATGCTAAGGCTGATCTAATATTTCTAGTGAACCTCGCTCAAGAATTTTGACCCACAAATGTCATTTGTTTAACCAAAGGAGATTTAGGAGGCGAGTTAAGAGCGGGTTTTCAAATTACTGATGCATACTAATTTGTTTTTGCTTTGTATTACCGATATTGTTACAGACTACTTCATCTGCCCTAAAAGGAGCTATCCAGCTTGGCATTGGTTACACCGTGGGGAATCTGACCTCAAAACCTGACCGAGATGTGCTCATGCAGGACTTCTATGTGGTGGAGAGTGTGTTTTTACCCAGGTATTAACAGAGGACAGTGATGCAGACATGCATGTCATTATCAAAGTGGTCTGGAATGAGGACATTGTGTGTCAGTTTCTCACCCATTGCGTTTAGTTCGTGTCATCTGCTTTTCGTTTCTTCTCAAACAAGGAACTCTTGATATCAAGGCATCTTGCAGTGATTAATCAGACATAAAAGACAGTGTATCATGAGAACTAGTAACTTGAGCTCATGCTACATCCTGCACAGTTGATTCTCGCACAGATGATTCCCAAAAGGCTCTTTAGAGTGAGCAAAGAGTTTATACAAGATTCAAAGGAACGACACTGATCCACTAGCCTGGCTTCCTTATTTATAGAGTCTGGTTCTCTCACTAGGGATTGCACTCCAGTTGGTTGCATGTGCTCGCCCTCGGTTTGGGCCAATTTGACAGTGGTTGTGATGGAGTATTAGTGTACTAGTTACTGTAGTGATGCTCGCTATTTAAAAAAAAATGAAGCATTATGCATAGTTTGGAGGACATTTTGCATATTGTACTTACTGCATGCTAGGGATGTGCAGCAAAGCCATTATCTGTGTTTATATTGGGCATGATGAAAATTATTTGTATTCGTATTTGCATTTGAAGTGGAAGTGGACATGACTTACAGTAAGTTGGTTAAACTATCAAAAAGGTAAATAATAACTAGCTAGATGCACATACTTCATACCCAGCTCTTTGTTTTTGAAAATGCTCACCAAATCTGCTTTTATTTGATCAGTTACAGTAAAACTGTTTTCTATTTTAAAATGATGCACATCTGAATTTTCAGCATTGTTACTCCAGCCTTCAGTGTCACATGATCCTTAAGAAAAATAATTCAAATGGGCTGATTTGCACATTTATTATATTATTTATTATATTAATGATGAAAAACTTGTGCTGCTTTATATTCTTTTGGAAACTGTAATAATTTTTTTTTAGGATTTTTATATGAATAGAAAGTTTAAAAAACATGTAAAATTAAATGTCACTTTTGAGAAATTGTATGCATCCATGCTGAGTAAAACTACGGATTTCTTTAAAAAAAATTTACTGACCCCAATCTATTAAATGGTAGTGTGCATTTAGTATAATAAATAATAATAGTGATTATGCATAGTATGTATTCTTACCTGCTTTAAATTAAATGACAAGTGCTTTATTCCCATTATGGCTGCAGTTTTATTTACAATTTTATTAGGCTGATATATAGTGCACCACAGGACTTTTTTGTCAGTCTTGGATATTATTGGCTGACATAACACCAGATGTCTAACAATACATTTTTTATTATTACTCAGAAGCTTTTGTTATTAATTTTAAAGTCATTATTCGTGCTTTTTTTGATAAAGTAATCAGGCACATTCTATATACCACTGAAGTAATACAAATACACTGCTATTCTAAACATATTTGCAATATGCTTTTATTTAAAGCCACTTACAATGCATTCAAGTGACACCACCTTACTTTTAGTTCTCGCTTTCCCTGGGAATCAAACCCATGACCTGGCATTGCTAGAATGATGCTCTACTATTTGCGCTACGTACACTGTATTACTAAAATCAAGGGCAAATAAATTAGACATGCGTCTATGAGACAGATTTGCACATGCAGAGTTAGGTCAGTCGTCTGCCCCTCATCAGTCTGCTATTGTTTCAGTTCATAGAGAAAAGCTCTAATTCAGAGGTCAGTTATAAATTTTGGATTGCATTACACAACATGGTTTGATAGACATACAGTAGTCTGCTTCAGCTAATGCTAAAAAACAGCAACACTAACCCACTTGTGAGGGATCACAGGTGCTTGTTTATCATTTCAAAGCAGTATTTTGAGTGATTATGACATCATCAGGCCCGTTCAAGTCACACTTTCAGAAATTATTCAAACGGGGTTAATCCAAATACTAATGGCCTGCCTCATAATAGCAAAAGGCGAGAAATGGGTTACAGGAATGTATTTTTTCCCAGGGCTTGCTTACATTTCATCATGTGTAACTGATGTGACTGACCCCGCTCTTTAGTTTGTGTAACCGTTAATAGAGAAAGACTAGGACCTCCTTGTCCTCGGGCATTAGTTACTGTTGTGTGTCTCTGGAAAAGATTACCTCTGGTGTTTACTGCCGGTGGGTCACATTGCAACAAGAACACACTCAATGGGGCTCAGAAAGATCAAATGTGTCTCTGTTCCTTGGGCATAAAGGAGCATTTAGGTTAGGTAACAGTTTCTCACAATTTCTGGTCTTCTTCCAGGATTATGTTTACAGACAGACCCCAGAATTTACCCAGAAGCCTTTTGCATTGGGGAATGATCATTAATACAGCACAGAGTTGATTCATATATGCTTTGTTTTTTGTGATACCTAAAGCTAATGCTTTCACTTTTGCAGTGAGGGAAGCAACCTGACTCCAGCGCACCACTATCCAGACTTTCGTTTCAAGACGTACGCACCACTGGCTTTCCGCTACTTCCGGGAACTGTTCGGGATCAAGCCTGATGATTACTTGGTAAAACACACTTTTTGATTTTATTGGTTTCAGGCACTCTCTTGACTTTTTATTAAAGTCAATAAATAAATGAATGACTTGTTATTTAGCAAGGGCACATTCAATTGACCAAAGGTGACGATAAATACATTTATATTGTTACAAAACAACTTCAAATTTCACATAAATGCTGTTCTTGAATTTCATATTCATTAAATAATCCTGAAAAAATGTATCAGTTTCTACAGCTAAATTAGGCAGCACAGCTATATTTACCTTAATAACAATAATAATACATGGCATATGATTTCTGAAGGATCTAGAGACTGGAGTAATGATGCTAAAAATTCAGTTTTGCTTCACAGGGATAAATTACATTTTAAAATATATTAAACTAGAAAACAGTTATTTCAAATTGTAATAATATGTCACAATATTACAGTAAATAAATAAATTATACTTCTTTCAAAATATCTTTTATCATTGCAAAGAAAAAAGTTAACCTTTAAATTCCTCCCCTCCAATCATCTATATTATTTTTAGTGCTTAATGACAACATTTACGAAACCAAAAATTGTAAATAGCTAAATCTTACTTTATTTTAATTGAAAATAATGTTTATTTTAGAAATACATCATATTATGCAAGTAATGATGCAAATAGGGAAATGCAAACCAGATCCGATAAGGAACGGCTCTGATTAAGCACAGTTTTCAAGTTCCTATTAATGCCAAGACTATCATGTGCCAAGCTCCCTAAAATATCCCTCCTCCTAAGTCCTAACAAAGCATCTTTGTGCAAATGAAAGTTCAGTGGCTGCTTACATCAGGTGCCAGTAAGGCTGACCAAGAGTACTTCTGACCCCTGACAAACTTCACCGCCGCACCTTGCCAACTGTGACTGGCAGGAACTCTGAATCTACGTCCTCATTTGTAAATTCCCAGCAGGGATTAGCGGTTTGGTTTGATGTGTTCTCGCTATGTAAGAAGTGTCCTGGCACATCGAGGTGTTGGAGGTGTGCGTTTCCCTGCACTGCAACACCGCCTCGCTCTGACTTGCAGCCACTGCAGTGCCTCTGCAGCATCTCTGCAGCTCTCGTACAGTTTGATCTGCGTGTTTGCGTGTGTGTGAGTCAGGGTGGATGATGCTGATTAGGCGTATGATCTCAGTCGAGCTGTTAATTGCCTCCTCTGCTCTTTGACATCTAATGGCCTTGTAATTAGCCCAGCAGAGCGGTATCGCTCCCAGGTGCCTGATAGTCTGGTCTTCCTGTGTAATTTGTGAACCTGCATTATATCATCCTCTTTTATGAATCTATTGTGCACCGCCTTTAGACAAAAATTTTAATTATAGTATATGCAATGCAGCGCAGATGCTGGGTTTTATGATGCCCCCTAATGACAAGGGAATACCTGTTTACATAATACAATTCAAAAGCTCACTTTTTTGCATTTTACTTTTTGCATAGGTGGATGGGAGTTCCTTTTTATTTGCATTTATTATGAACACATTTTCAGAAAAATCTGTATGAAGCGACTCAAGCACAATTATATATATTAAAGTTCAGAGTTCTTCTAGCTCAGGGGTTAAACATTATATTTTGGGAAAACATGGTAAATGGGTTTTCTATTCTACACTCTCAGAAATAAAAGTATAAAAGCTGTCACTGGGGCGGTATCTTTTAAAAAGGTATATGTTTGTACCTAAAGGGTTTTGGTACCTTAAAGGTGCATATTAGTCTTTAAGGTGTACATATTTTAACCTAATAGGTACAAAAAGTTACATTTTGAAAAGGTACCGCTCCAGTGACAGCTTTTATACTTTTATCTCTGATAGTGTAAGGTAGCATATATACTAACATTCAAAAGATTCAGGTTGTTGAGTTTTTTTAATTGTTTTGAAATGAGTCTCTTGTGCTTACTATGGGTGCATTTATTTGATTGAATACAGTAAATAAAGTAATTTTGTTACATTTAATGTTTATTTCAGTGGGTGGCATTACAGTATTTCCCAAATACAGTTATTTACAATTTTTAGTCTGATTAATTGGTCAACATAATATTCGTTTATCATTCACTTGTACCTCATAATGTAAAAGTTCACTCAAAAATGAAAATTTGCCATCCAAGATGTGTATGAGTATGTTTATTCATCAAAACAGATTTGGAGAAATTTTCCATCATTTCACTTGCTCACCAATCGATCCTCAGAAGTCCAGTCCTTTACCTAATGTCTTGTGAAGTGAAAAGTGAGAAGAACCAAATCCTTCTTTAAAGGGATAGTTCGCCCAAAAATATTCATCTTCCATCTCATATGTCAACAATGTATGCTGTTTTCTGTCAGCGAACAATGTATCCGCACATATACATTGCATATGTTGTTTATGTATATGATCCTCTCCGAAATGGCGCCAGGGTAGTTTTTGCTACAACTATCCCTTTAAGGCATTTTTACCTTCAAACCATCACTTTTGGCCCAAAAATATTGTCCTCAATCCATAATAGTGCTTTTCTCCAGTGACAAAGTCGGCTAGCCTGAATCAGGGGAGAAATATGCACAGGTCAAATGAAAAAAAGCCCAAAACAAACATTTTAAACAAATATGTAGTGGATTTTGGTGTGAGAGGGCATTTTCTGAGTATATTTTTTGCTAATTTGTATTTTTTGGTGAACTATTCCTTGAAGTTCTTCAGTACAAGGAAGGATATGCTACAAAATGTAGATGTTTTGTGCTGCAGCTGGGCACTAAATGTTCAAACATCTGTATAAAAAATCAGCAAGGTCTTAAACGCAGTAGAAAATGGTCAGGCTAAGATGAAAGAAAGTGATGTTTCATGCTCTTCTGATTTTGTTGTGTACATTTTTATAATTATGTAGATAGGGGAGAGAAGGCGCGAGCTAATTAAAAAGCCCCATGCTCGCGGGATGACACACAGTCCAAATGCAAATGCCCATGTGTTTGGGCTGGAAGTACAACGTGACTGTTGACTTTCATTAGGCAGGCCTTGAATATGAGTGTCTGGCTTCAGTACAACACTGTCCTCATGCTGCTGCTGTGTCCCAGCCTCCTCAGGGAAACCCGCCAGAAACCTTTGTAGAAATGTTTGCTTTAAGAACTCATAATGTTAGGGTTTTTTATACAACCCCTATTAAACCACGGGACTTCCAGGAAAGTAATAAACTGTTCTTGCAGTGTGTAAAGCAAACTGTTTTTAGGAAACACGTTCAGTATACTGCAGCCAGTCAGTTTGGTGATGTTTTATGTCATTTGCTATAAGTGACTCTTTTCTTTTAGGTTTACTCTTTGTTGGCAGTTTAACGTACTGTAAATATGAATTGGTGGTTAGGTGTTTTAAAGCATGTTTTTAAAGCACAGGTAAAAATAGATGCTCTTTTGTAAAGGTCCCAGAGTACCTCATTATGAATTGCACACACAGTTTATCTGTGGTCTTAAGCATTTCAGACGCCCACTTTTTCAGCCTACTTGGTTTCTTTTAATTTTCTTAATAGGTAATTAAAAAAAAATGTAATCAAATACATATATATATATATATATATATTGGTAAAAGACTAAATAAATACAATAAGTGTAATACTGCTTTAAATTGTTGTTGTTGTTATTCCTAAATACATTAAAACATTTTCTTTTTAATGTAGGGATTGTATAGTTTAGATTTTTCTGAGCAAAAAATAAATATGACACATTTACCCTGATTTACAGAAAACCCCCACTCAAATGTCATTCAGAGTAACAATCTCGTTGGGCATATTTACAACACAAATCAATTTATGACTAAGAAGACTAATTACTTTTACCTCAAATACTGAGTTGTAATTTTACATTTTTTGAATTCACCCTATCCTAGGTTTTGCCAATTTGTCAGTAAGAATGCTTTACTAATTTAAAACACAGTCAAATCGAATATAGTTATATGCTTTTATATATTTTAATATGTACAGGTCAGAATAAGCATGTTGTTAGAATTTTTACATAAATATTGTGTTACATTGAGTGACAGTGTAACAGTATTTAATCTAAATTTCAACATTTTATTCTTCAAGAACCTACCTAAAACCTTAAAAGTAGACACTTTGCTTACATTTGGACATAAAAATCACTTTTGATGTATGTTGATGTCTTTGACCCATATATATATATATATATATGTATATTATTTCTTTTTTTAGCTTTTTTAAATTGTATTGTAATTTAATTTAGTTTAAGTTCTGTGCCCCTACTGTTGTGCTCTATTTAAAGACTCATAATATTTTGTTATAAATGGATTGTTTTTGTTGTAATCCTACAGTATTCCATTTGTAAAGAGCCTCTGATTGAGTTGTCTAATCCGGGCGCCAGCGGCTCGCTCTTCTACCTGACCAGCGATGATGAATTCATCATCAAAACCGTCCAGCACAAGGAGGCTGAGTTCCTGCAAAAACTGCTTCCAGGATACTACATGGTAGGTCTCAGTAGAGTACAGAGTCATTCATCTCCTCAGTGAAGAAAGCTGAGTAAAACATTGTGACTCAGTAGTATAGATTGTTCTGTTCTCACTCATCTATTCTATTTTAGAGGATTACTACTGCTGTTTTCAAATAGATTTTGATTTCAAGTTACTCTTTCTCATCAGCTTTACTATTGTGAAGCTACTTTTCGTGGATTAAATGAGACACGATTATTTCTAACCAGTCAAAATATAACTCTTATTTGAATTTAATTATTATTATGATATACAATTAAAAAAAAATACATGTATATTCTATTTGTAGAAAAACAGGGTAGGCCATTGTGTCACTCAATGCATTATCTATTAATCTCAATGTAAAATGCTTCTTATAAAAAATATTTATACAATTAAATTTCATTGCCTAATGTGAGTGTTACGTACATTTTTAGGTATCTTACTGACTATATAGCTTATATTGAGGTTATATCTGTGACCCTGGAAAACAAAACCAGTCTTAAGTGTCAATTTTTTTAAATTGAGATTTATACATCATCTGAAAGCTGAATAAATATGTTTTTTGTTTGTTTTTTTGGTCTCTGAGGATGCAAAAAAGTCTAAATATTGTATAAAATCGCGAAAGTATAAATTGCTAACCTGATTTTACCAATTACAACATTGTGAATAACCAAAATCAGATTTGAAGAAACAGTGTAGGCTTACAATCAGTGTTTGGTGCTTGTGCATCAGTGTCAGTCATCTATCATTTCCTCTGATTTTAGGCATTACTCATGGGTAAGGTTAGGTTTAGGTGTTGAGATATGGTCAAGACTATATTTTTGCATTCAAATGTTGTTCCAGGGTCAACAAAATATGTTGACCTAGGGACGCATAGTACTTGGCAACAGGACGTGCTGCTATAAATATACCAGTGCAATTTAAGACTGGTCTTGTGCTCCAGGGTCACAAATATGTCCTCCGTGTCTGTTTTACCCAACCATTCCAGTTCAATATTATATGTTAACATAATTGCTACTAGTCGTGAATAACTGACTAACAAACTTGATTTTTCTGTTGCATAACTTGAAAATATCTGTACAAACTGAGCAGTCTGAATTGCTGTTATAGATCAAAATTAAAGGTGAAGTATAAAACCAAAAATAACTGTTGATCATTTAGTTAATGTTATTGCATTAGGCTGGTCGGGATGCTTATGTGAACAGCAGTGTTTTTGATAGTGTCAAAGAGCCAGCTGACTATAAACATTACCATGGAAGAAAGTATTTAAAGATCTAAAAATGGCATTTTTTATTTTATTAAAACTATTTATTTTCCTCAGAACCTCAACCAGAACCCAAGGACTCTCCTTCCTAAGTTCTACGGCCTGTATTGCATTCAGTCGGGAGGAATGAACATTCGTCTTGTGGTTATGAACAATGTTTTGCCTCGGTCTTTAAAGATGCACTACAAATATGACCTGAAAGGCTCCACGTACAAGAGACGGGCGTCACGAAAAGAACGGGAAAAAGCCTGCCCCACATATAAGGACCTAGACTTTGTGGACATGCATGATGGCTTGTACTTTGACACAGAGACATATAACGCCCTGATGAAGACGCTACAGCGAGACTGCCGGGTGAGTGCTACTCTATTTTGTCATTTTTCAAAAGAAAGGTGCAAAAGCTTGTGCAAAAGTTGTGGGTGGTTTCCAGAGCACTGTTGTGAGTTCAATAGAATAGGAAGTGGAAGCAAAACAGCAACAGGCTTCTGATATGAATCACAGGGAATCATGAGGAAGATAAAACAAATGTATTTTACACAGCCGAGTGGCTCAGTTTCTGTGGCGACCCACCTTAATTTGATCAAACCTGATAATCTGGTCTGAGTGTCATCACTGTGTTGGATTACAAGGTATCTTGTGACAAATCATGCATTTAAGTGTATCATATGGTTCATGTTTCGCTAGAATAAATGAAATTAAAAAACAGGGCCATCAAAAATTCCTTTTATTTCGTAATTTGCATTGCTAATGAGATCATAAGAGTTATTATACTTACTATCTGCTATCATTTTTTCTATTTGTTCTAAAAAGATTTAAATATTATGAGCTATGTCTCATTAACATGTAAACTACTGTTCAAAAGTGTTATGCTTTTATTTTTTAAGAAATAAACACTTTGCAGCAAAGGCACATTAAATTAATCAAAAATGACTGTAAATATATTTGTTATATTACACTTTTTTTTTTTTTGTAAATGTTCATGAACTTTTAATTAATCAAAAAATCCCTGATGAATATAAAACGCATCACAGCATATTAGAATGATTTCTGAAGGAGCGCTGAAGCAGATATCGTTATCTCTTCATATCACAGAAATAAATTACATTTTAAAATATATTAAAATAAATTGTATTAATTTTATTTTATTTATTTTTTATTTTATTTTATTATTTATTATTTTATAATTAATCAAATAAATGGAGCTTTGCTGAGAATAAGTCACTGCTTTCTAAAACATAAAAAAAATCTTACCAACCCCAAACGTTTAAACAGCAGTGTACATGGAAAGCTAATTGCCTGTTGTCTTAAATTGTTGACAACATCACAAAAACACTCATTACATGAACCCTCATAAGATAAAAACATGTATTAAACACCGTAAAACACCACAGATAGACCTCAAGACTCAGTACTTGAATCACGACAAGGATAACAATCAGCTGTGCTTAAGGATCATTCTTACATTACAAGACGGTATGTTTCTATGCGTGACAAGAAAATCAACAGCATCAGTGTAAACAGACCTGGAGAAGGTCAAGTGATACAATTACATTATGTGATGAAACAAATGTTTGTTATTTTGTTTCTAACAGAATAGAATTTTTATAAATAAAAAAATGCCACCTAGATCTCCCAACATCTATTTAAAATCTGTACTTTTTTTTTGGTAACATTTTTTGGAACATTTTACGGAACATTTTACGTTCCACTAATCAGATGTTTTAGTCTCATTCTCGTGCACAAGCACCCGGTGGGAAAATGCAGCAGTTTCACAGAAAACAACTTCATGATAGTCTTCAGCTCCACAGTAGCTTATTAACAGATTCTAAATGTGCTGAGTGGCAGGCCTCTCCGCTCAGCTGGGAAACAAACCGCATTAATCCAGTCTGGCATTCCTTTCTATTTCAGCAGATCAGGCTGTCGACATGGTCTATTAAATATTGTTGTTTTTCACATGATTACATTTTTTTTTTCGAATGATTTGTAAACAATCAGATGGTATTTAGTCAATTTCCATCGCTGCTTAATTATTGGGACTTGGCTAATATTATCAGCCCTGCCTGATCTGACAGTGTTTGGCAACCACAGATTAGCAGCATTCGTTTGCCCTCCAAGAAAGCCATAGGTGTTGTAGGTGAATGTAATGGCATTGCTGTAAGGTTGTTAAGCTGTTCTGAGTAGTTTATAGGGTATTTATATAAGCACCAATTCTAATAGGAATATACTGTAGTTACAATAGCTCAGAAACGGTACCTTTCAAAATGTGGTGTCAGTAATGAAAAATAGAAAATTAATTGAATTAAAGAAATTAATTGATGTATTTATTCTATCAAAATTGATAGTAAAAGACACTTATGCTATGGAATGTTACAAAAAAAAATTTGACAAATTATTTCCATGAATCATGTGACATTGGAGTAATGTTGTTGAAAATCTAGCTTTGCATCACATAAATAAATTAGATTTGATATTTACATTTTTTTTAATGTAATGTAATTTCGCAAGATTGCTATTTTGCTACTGTATTTTTAATCAAATAAATGCCTCCTTGGTGTGCATAAGAAGCTTTAAAAATAAATAAAAAATTGTTTAAAAAATTTAATTGACCAAAGGTTTAAAAGGTATCCTAATTTGGTCTTTTGTTTGAGTTCATACGGAAATGCTTGATATTCGAGCATCACATTAAAAAAAATGTATACTTCAAGGAGCAATTCACCCCCAAATGAAGGTTTTGTTCTCACTTTTCTTTCTTCTGTGGAGCACATTAAAATATATTTTGAAAACTGTGGTTTGTTTTGGACCACATCACCTGGACACAAACAATTACGAAATTACGACAAGACTTGGGTGAACTATCCCTTTAAGCCTTCATTTATTTTCTTTATCTGTATTTTCCCCTCACATTGCTCTCCAGGAAAAACTTTCTATTAAAACGCGTTCATTTTTGTTTCCTATTTGCGCACTGCAGTGTTTTTCAAGGACAAATGCCACCTCTGACATGTTTTCTTTTACTTTGCAAGTTCCTCCGAAATCAAACTGCAAGTAAACAGCTCAGTAACTGAATTACCCAAATGATTGAGGCATGTGTCCCAACACTGCATTAGGTAACCGGCCCTCTGTGGTCGCCTTGTGCTTCTCGAATTCTTCAGCAGACTTGGCACTCGACTTTCTTACTGTTCATTTGTTTACCAACAAACAAACTCTACAGCGGTGCCATTCCAGACATGACCTGTTATTAAAAGCAATTGGAGACAAAATGTTCCCTATATATAACAGTCTGAGAGTGTGTCTTTTTTGGCACCTGAAGTATGTACTGACCGGTCGGCCCCTGTGAGCGCTGAACTAAAAGGATCAGTCGTAATGCGAGTCACAAGAGGGCTGAGGGAAAAATGAGAACTGGAGTTTTGCGCAATTATGACCATACTTGGGGACATTCAATCCGCTGCAGCCCACTTCAGCATCTGAGAAGAACATAGTCTTTTATGGATTGAAATTGTTGATGGTTATTTTCTCTGTCATCTTCTTACACTGTGTTCTTGATGCAAGGAAACACAAACTGCAGTCCAAACACATTCCCTTGAGTGCTGTAAGATTTTATTGTTAGCTTTTCCTTCTGGCTACGTCCTGTGCAGAAACTGAAATGAACACTAAGCAGAAAGTTTCTCCTGAGTAAGCAACACATCCCCGAGCTTTAACTGCAGAGTACAATAGAACCAAATCTATACGAATCAAGAACAAGCGTTTAAATGGTTTCTTTGCAACTCGTCTCCAAGCTCTTATGGGATTTCGATAATGCATAAAGCACGTCGCCGGCATTTATCTTCACTCTTGATGTAAATGTCTTCTCTGAGCTGAACGGAAAATGAGTACGCATTCATTTTAATGACCTGATTTTGACAATAAAGAACACTTTCATTACACCGAGTCTGAAGCAGGAAAAATAACGAGGACTTTTTGGAGAGCTCAGAAATGGTGTTACAAGAAGAAGTGTGTATTTTGATATTTTTTGGCATATATTTGTGTGTATATGTTGCTGTTTTGCAGGAGTATGTCATCCTCAGTGTCTGTGGCAGTTATGGCTTTTTATTTCTTTCATATTCAAAATTAAACCAATAGTTAGAATGATTTTAGTCTTGTGAGAGCAAATGCCTTATTGACATTTATCGCCCCTAAAGGAAAGATTCAGTGTGTGTATATATATATATATATATATATATATATATATGTATATAGGTGCTGTCAAAAGATTATTCGCGATTAATCGCATGCAAAATTAAAAAAAAACTTTTGTCTAAATAATATATGTGTGTGTGTGTGTGTGTATATTTATTATCCATACATAAATACACACACATGCATGTATATATTTCAGAGAAAAAAAAAATTATACATACAGTAAGAAAAATGTGTTTATATGATATATTTAAAATATATTTATAATATAAAATATATAAATAAATATATATACAAACACAAGAAATGATACATTGTATATTATATAATATTAAATATTATCTTTATTTATATATATATATATATATTATAAAATACTTTTTTTAATGTTATTATTATATTTAATAATAATTCCCATATTCACAACTAAACAGAAAGTAAAGGCAAATAATCATTGTGTAATATTTTTATTGCATTGAAACTTGGTTCTTGTAAGGTACGTAAAATAACTTAAAAGAAAAATTCTTTAAAGATGTTTTTATTAAATGCCAATTTAGTACAGGCTCTGCGAACATATTTTCTGTGTGCAATAAAAATACATTTTATTTTTGACATGTCAAATGCACAAACAATAATAAAACCTAATAAACCCTAACAAAATCTCTTTATTGGGTCGCCGGAGGTCACATACCTCATGTTTAAATACAATATGAACACAAGTGACACATTTTTTCACTGAACTCCTCACGTGATGTTAATGGATGACCAGTGACTGTAAAGAAAAACGACATTCTCATTTAAGCTGACTCGACGGAAATCTGCAAAGCAGGCGGTTTTGATAGTGGTATTACAGCAAGCCATTGTGGACTGCTGCCCTGAAGCCCAGGATGTTTTCTGTGGAAAATACTTTACATAACTAACTCAAAACAGGAAGAGTTATTTAGTAACACATTTGTTTCATTTTGCACTGAGCCACTTGTCATATTTAGCCCATATTTGTACTTGTTATATTTTGTTAAGGGCTAATGAGGAATCAAACAAGCTTGATGTACTATCAAAATATAGTCCAACTTTCAGAGCTCAAAACTTCCTCTCCAGTTCAAAAAGGCCCAAATGGCTTGTTTTGTTCTGATTTTAGACAAATGAAAAAAATATTTGAGTACATGATCATTCGCAGTTACACATATTCTTAGGTCTAAAACCTAATGTAAACAACACTGATAAACAATCTATGTACAAACTCTGAAACTGCTAGTAAATTTCACTAGCTCGACTAAACATTGACATGTTGAAGTAGAAAGACGGAAATAGTGTCTTACTCCAATAATCTCATTCAATTATAAACCTTTGAAGATGAGCTTCGTCTTATTAATGAGTGTCTAGTAAAATATATATGTTTTAAATGCACACTTTTTAGTGGCCAGGCCTGTTGCTTTCATAAAAAAAAGGTTATATACTGAAACACCCTCCTTCCCGGAGCAAAATATTATTCTGTTACTCCACCCAAAAAAGATGTAAATTCCTTTGGGAGGTTAACCATTGACCCCATGACTTGCCTTCCACTGCCACCAATGTTGGCTTTTACTGTGACCTAGTTGAGGGCCCATTTGGAGGCTTTTAGGCATTCCTGAAGGGATGCAAAACAAGGATGTTGTGTGTCCCTATTCAAATATTATTCATTTGAATATGAAGGGTACGAGCGGAACAGGAGCGTCATGCAAAAGTGAAATATACTGGTTCATGGCTACAGCTTTTACCTGATTGTTCGAGGTTTTTTTTTTTTTTCATTTAAAGCCAAAAGTAAACTATGTACAGGTTTGGAAGTATTTAATTTAGATATAAAGTATTCCTATATCACTAACAGCTAGAAGCGCACACCTATGCTCTCTGTTGTTGGTTTCTTGTTGGAATTTTTTAAGAAGGAATCATAGCTAAGATATTTTGTCTGGTGACCTATTATTGACTAATGTCTGTTTAAAGCCTGTTTATATTTTCTTACCACTGATAAACAAATCACTTTTCTTTTTGACTCATTTATGAAGATGCTGTGCAGACTTTCCCTGGTCTTACTTTCGCCTTTTTTTTTTTTTTCGTCTTGATTTGTATGACTGATGTCTAAAAAATGTTCAAATGCGAAGCAAATTACTCGAGATATTAAGTCTTGTTTTTTTGTTAGTGCTTAAAATGCTAAAATACTTCAACGAGGTTTTCCTGTTTTAGGCATAAACTCATTTTGTCATAAACTCATCTGTTTTTTTAATTATTATTTATTTATTTTAGGCATAATTTTAATCAATTTTTAAGTAAACAGGACTTATTATCTTAAGTTGTTATGCTTTTCAAGTAAATTATTTAATAATAATGATAATAATAATAAACAAATAATAATGTTTAGATATTTGGAAAGAAAAACAAGATCATTTTTTCCCTTGTTTCTTATTCGGGATTTCATTTTGAAGAGACTCTCTGAGCTTTTTGATCATTTTTGTTTTTTTCTTAGTTGGATTTTAATGCTTGCCATCAGATTTGGTGCATGACTCCCTGATAAAACCTGAGCAAACTAAAGTTTTGTAGAATAAGGGTTACCATCCTGACAAAGAGAAAAAGCAGTAACAGGACTGTGGCTAAAGACTGGGTATATTAATCAGGAGGATTTTGGCTGTGGTTAATGTGAGATTGATGGTTAAATGTTGTGTTGTATGTCATACAGGTTCTAGAGAGTTTTAAGATCATGGACTACAGTCTGCTGTTGGGGGTGCATGTTTTGGACCAAAGTCACAGAGAAGGAGACGTCAACATTGTAGACGGGAAGAGGACCGTGGGACAGAAAGTTCTTTACTCCACCGCCATGGAGTCTATTCAGGGAGACGGCAAGGCAGCCGAGGCTTTGACAACCGACGACACGTGAGTCCCTGACATTAAAACCAGTGTCTATTCTGTCTGTATATATTCAAAATGTGTGTGTTGTTATATACACAGATCAATTAACACTGATTACACATATATATGTATTTATTATTATTATTATTATTATTCATTATATACTTATTATTTATTTTTGTATTAATATGTGTATTATTTATTTATGTGTCAATAATAATATTAATTAAAAACAATTGTTAAGATGCCTAAATAATTGAAATTAAACTGTCATATCAAAATATATATATATATATATTTAACATAATATTTAATCTTAAAACAAATATTATGTGTGTGCGTGCATATATATATATATATATATATATATATACACACACATTTACTATTATTTATGATTAGTTATGTCTTTAAATAAAATTATTTTTGTGTATTATAATTTTTGGGGGGGATGGGGAGTAAAAAATGTAATAATTAAAACAAGTATAATTAAAACAAATTAATCTACAATTAGAAATGGGGGGGTTAAAATGGCTTGTCTTGACCTTTTATGTTCATTAACAGTAAATTTATGGTAAATACAATGTTTCCTTTTATACAGAATGGGAGGCATTCCTGCAAAAACACACAGGGATGAAAAACTACTTATTTTTCTAGGCATTATCGACATCTTGCAGTCTTACAGGTAAGCCTGGTGTCAGTTTACCTCAAACCCAGTAGCTCAAATGTCATGTTATACACCAGCTTACAGCATATTCACTCAATGCATCATCTTTAAATGAACTCCCTCATCCCTGACGAGATCTCTCGCTCTCATTTCCCACCAAGATTCATTAAGAAGCTGGAGCACTCCTGGAAGGCACTCGTCTATGATGGTGTAAGTCTATATGTCTCTGCTCTCTTCGTTTATGAATAGACTATTCATACCGCTGAGGGAATTAAAGATGCTTCCTGGTTTAATTGTCTTGTATTCTCTTTCTCCTAGGATACGGTGTCTGTGCACAGACCGAGTTTCTATGCAAACAGATTTCTCAAGTTCATGAGCTCCAGAGTATTCAGAAAGATTCAGCGTAAGTCAACGCAGTCATTCATTATGCAAGTATTACATCATTTCAATGGGATACATTTTGAATGTTAAACATTCAACATCAGCAAAATTAATATTTTAAGAAATACTGCACAAAAAGGTCTCATTTGTTAAGGTCTCAGTTAATGCATTAGTTAACATAAACTGAGCATTATATTTTACAGCACTTATTTACCTTTGCATTATTTTCTATGATAATCTGGCCTCCAGATTAAAAGTAATAGTTGGAGAAAGATGATGCTCATACATTAAACTTCCTGTAAATGACCAAACATAAACAGAACAGAAGTTGCATCAATATTCCTGAATAAACGTCATTATTTTTCAACTTTAGTTACAAAGAATATTTTGAAACACCATTACACCATCAGAACAACTTCTTCCTCTTTCTCCAACTTCACAAGAAGTCAGGAACTACAGTTCACCCCGGTAATCAGATTTTTAAAAGCCAAATTAAAATAGCAGAATGCAGATTTATTTTTATCCTTTCTAATAGAGTTAGACAGCAGACCAAGATTTCATTTCACGGTCTAATTGTCTGCTGCCAGGTAACAGTTAGGGGAGAGTTACATCATCATATTTTCAGTTCATTTAGGACAGTGTCCATAATTAGTCTCTTTTTCTCGCACATCCAGCAAATCGTTTCTCCCCGAGCAAGAGGGCACGAAACTCCATATCAGCGCTTAAGTGCTCTTCTCAAGAGGTGCTGTCCTCACAGAAGGAGGAGAAGGCCGAGGAGAGGACGGACAGACTTGCAGGAGCCCGTAGTCTTGCTAGTCTGGATGGACAAGGTGGGCGGCACCTTCTACATGAAAACTGTTCAAAGGCCTAGAGGGCTTTTTGCATGTGAAAATATCAGATGAGAGGCGTTTAAACTCTGGATTAACATAATCATGCGTTATCACGTTTCATATTTTATTCTGGATTAGTTTAAGTTTCAAGAACACAAAAGAGGATATCTTGAAGAATGTTAATTATACTGGCCAAAGTTGACGGTAGCCATTGACTTCCATTGCATGGAAAAAATTACTGTAGGTGTTTTCCAAATTGCATACTTCAAAGAAAAAGTGCATTTTAAATACCCAGATGAGCCACCTTAACAGCCAAAAAATGAATGTTGGAATGTTGAACTGTCACGCTTTCGAGTTGTAGTAGGCAGGCGAAGGCAGGATACGACAGAACCGGTAATTCGTTTTGCAATTTTAATCAAAATAACTCAATACAGGATACAACACGAACTCCAACAACGTTACAACATCAATAATCTGACAAAAGACAAGACAAACTTAATGGGCTTTTAACCAGGAAGACATTAGGGAGAACTTAGGACAGGTGAGAGACACAGGTGAATACAAATCAACTAATCATGACATAAAGACAGGAACTCCAAATAAGGGCAAACAGGAACTGTATTCTTGGTTTAGTTTCGTTTTTGAGTTCAAAGACACAGACTTAAACAGAACTATACAAACATAAAACGTGACATGAACACTTTATGCAGTCGGCTGTTGAAGGTTTAATTGCGTCGTGAAGGTGCAGACCCTGGTGTAAATGAAAACTTTTGTGGCGCTTTTCAGTGTAAACAGACCAAAATGAAGACGTTTTGAAAACGATAGTGTGGCTGCCCGTATCCTTGATGACTGTGTAAACATAAAATCATGCTAATTGGTATACCCATACATATATATATTTATAGGTAGATTCCCCATTGAATCACTCAAAGCAAGTTGAGCCATTCCCCATCTAAGTAATAGGGTATCTACTTTTACATATCTATGGTTGTACCTGCATGAATGGTCATGTGACATGTTTTCTGTTGTGTAGTGTGGATAGAAATAGTTTGTGAAATGCATTAAAAAGTGTAGACTAGGATGGTAGGAACACCACTCTGAAGCAGATACGCACTATTATAAACAAGGCCTAGTTGTTTACCTGCATTCTTCAAATATCTTTAGTGTTTTGGAACAAGTGGAGGATGAGTAATTGATGACAGAATGTTCATTTTTGGGTGAACTATCCCTTTAATGGTCTTATTTGCACATTAATGAGGTCAACAACATTAGCTAGGGTTAAAACGCCATTAGTCTGGGGTTAAAAAGACACCTTGGGTTAAGTGCAGTGGGAAAAATCCTTGATTTGCATTTTATGCCATCACTAAAGACAAATGGTGACATTTATTTGCAAGCATCAATTCTGTCGCTGTTGACAGATACAGACAGGAGGTAGTGCCTGCTTTATTTACTTTGTGCAATATCTTTTGGAAAAACTCTGAAAAATGAGCTACCGTCTGAGACATATTTTCCAGACAGTCATGTTTTCCTCGTTCAATTCATATTTACTACCTGAACACAAACCTCAGTGGCAGAAGTTACTCAGTGTCATTGCTTTGACTTTTTGCATTGCTGTATTAGTCATCAGCTCAGAGCTGTTGCTGGGTATGAATGATAATGATATTTTTCCATTCAAAAGTTTGGGGTCAGTATGTTTTTTTTTTTTTTTAAATCAGCAAGGATACATTAAACTGATCAGACGTGACAGTAAAGACATTCATAATGGTGCACATGATTTAAGTTTTAAAGAAATGCTGTTTTTTTTAACTTTATTCATCAAAGAATCCTGAAGAAAAAAAAATGCATCACGGTTTCTAAAAAAAAAAATGTTAAATCAAGCAGCACTAAGTGTTAATAAGTGTAAAATGGTTATTTATATAAATTCTAATAATATAATAATTTAAATAATAATTAATATATATTTTATATAAAATCTAAAATATATTACAGACCCCAAACTTTTAAATGGTAGTTTTGTTACTTTGTCATGCACTGTATATTTGTTCATCAGAAAATACATGTTTCCTCCCAGTCACCTCATGTTTTTGTCATCTCATACCACAGTGTTCTGGTCCTATAACCGTCCTGACCTGGTCCCCCAGACTCCTTACCCGTATGAAGCCTCTTCCTTGAGCCACACCCTCTCCCCGCCCTCTATTTACGTCACAGATCGGTACCGGGAGGCCAGATCAAACGAAAGGTGACACCTCACATCTCACAAACCTTCACCCCATCAACCCGACACACCTGTGGCCTTCTCACATCTCCACTTCTCTTCCTGAAAAGAGCAGTTCAACTAAAAATGAGAAAATTCACTCATCATTTACCGAACACATTTGCCTTTTTTTTCATGGAACACAAATGGAGAATTGTTTTAAGCCACTTTCAGGCTTCAGAAGGAGGCAAAAGCACCATAAAAGTATCGTAAAAAATAACCATGTGACTTGTGCATCATATGATTGTGAACTTTATGAGATGAGTGAACTCAAGATGCAGATTACTTCTATTCATAAACAGACCCTTCTCGTTTATATACAAGATCCAACTTGAAAGAAGGATTCCTACACAAATCTTAATTGACTCACTTAAAATATCCTTCACAAATCCTACTTTGCTGCTTATCTCATGGAAATACACAGCAAAGAGAGCTAGATATCATGCTTGTTGTCATTTGATTTGAGTTTCCAGTTATATAGTCCTTTTTGAAACCCAAAAAATATTGCAACTGCATGGAACAGAGCAACACATACTCCATTAAAGAGTTAGGAATGACAGGACGGCTGAGTAAAGGATGACAAATACTTCCTAACTAACCAAATCACTCGAATATAGCCAAACAATACAATACTGTAACACTTGGAGATGGTTTTCTTATATCCTGCTCTAGCGTGAGCGGCTGACCAGGTGTTGTCATGCGACCCTTGTTCTGCTGCTGGATTTTTAGTGTTTGGTTCTCACCTTCTCATCTCCTCACCTTTGACACACACCTGTTTTAAGAGGAATTCCTGTGAAAAGACCTCATAAATATTTCACATGCTTGCGAAGTATGAATATATAATAGCGGTATTGTTTTAAGACACACAATACTACAAAAAGGGGCATACGGTGCTCCTCGGCTTGAACAATGATTATTGAGTTAAAGCTTAGTTGGATGCTACTGTATCTTGTTGACTTAATCAACATAATAGGTTAATTAGAGGTGGTTGCTAAGGTAAATATATGTGTTGCTATCGCTTAGACTTCACGTTAGGGATTTACAAGGTTTCAGATGCTTCTTTCAGATGTTATTGGCTCACCAATGCTGCATTTATTTGATTAAAAACACAGATACCTGTAATAAAAAAGCGAAATATTACAATTTAAAATATCTCTTTGTAGTTTGAATGTGTTTTGAAATATTTAATATATTTCTGTGATGCAAAGCTGTATTTTTTAGCATCGTTACTCTTGTCTTCAGTGTCACATGATCTGTCGGAAATCATTATGATATGCTTATTTGCTTCTCAAGAAACATTTTTTAGCGTCATCAATGTTGAACACAGTTGTGCTGATTAATATTTTCCTGGAAAAATGCTTTAATGAATAGACTATTTCAAAGAACTGTATTTAATGGAACATTATAAATGTCTTTACTGTAACTTTGGATCAATTTAATGCATTCCTGTCAAATTAAACTATTCATTTCTATTTTAAAAATAAACATCTTGCTGACCTCAGGCAGTCGAAGTGTTTGAGGAAGTCCAGGGTGAGCCTGTGTTAAGGAACACCCTCGGCGTCTGAAGTGTCACATGCTCAAAGTGCTTTATGTTCATGAGGTGAACAAGGGTCTGGTTGCCATGGCAGCAATAACTCAAGAGATTATTACAGGCAATAAAAACATAAGCACTTTCCAAAGTGGATATAGATGGCCAGCGCTCATCTGAAACATGTCACGGTAATGATGAGAAATATTGCAGCTGAAATGCGTTCTGTCCTGGTCTCCCTCACACACGGACACACACATTCTCTCAGGGGCATTTATGAGGCCACCAGCTTTGCTCAATATTCATCTGTCATGTTTTGAGGACTCTTAATTTGTTCTTGAGCTTCTTCGTGCTGTTCTTCTGACTCACTGCTGCTGTTGTTTCCTTTCAGATGTGCCTGCTCTACTTTTACATTGGAGGACAGCGCCATCTGTCTGACATCGGAGCAAAGCACCATGGACATAGACAGAGATGACGACTCAGTGCTGGACGTCTACTTTGTGAGTTCGTGCAGTACAACTGCATCTTGAGGAATCTATAGATCTTAGTCAGGGTCATATTAAAAAAGAAGATGTGAGGAATAGAAGTGCAATACGTTCAATAGGTTATCAATAAACATTCAGGACCAGTTATAATCTATAACACAGACCAATCAACCTAGCAATATCCCTGTTGTGTGTGTGTGTGTGTATATATATACACATATATTATTTCCTTTAATATGGCATTTTATTATTTATAAACTACCATTATATGTAATATAATAATGAACACATCTGTATATATTTACATTTTTGTATTTAGATTTTTTACATATATTTTCAGTATTGTTATATTTTAATTCTTAAATCATTATAGGTGTAATGTATAAATATCAGATATATCATGTGTGAACAGGTAACTGAGTAACTATTTATATTACAAATTATTATTATTACAATATCCTATCCCTGATTTTTTGAATATCAGATAACATTTTTTAATTAAAGTTAAGAAAGGAATAAAGCTAGTAATTACAAAAAATTACAACTTATCATTTAAAAGTTTTTAATAATAAATATAAAAGAAAAACAATTGTAATAAAATAACTTTAAGAATAAAATATGAAAAAATATGTAGAAATGTCAGATTCTGGAAAAAAAAAAAAAAAAAAAAATATATATATATATATATATATATATATATATATATATGTATGTGTGTGTGTGTGTGTGTGTGTATTTAAAAATAAA
>JAUCMT010000154.1:4844932-4872129 GCA_032357475.1 Enteromius thamalakanensis | reverse complement strand
AAATATATATATATATATATATATATATATATATATATATGTATGTGTGTGTGTGTGTGTGTGTGTAATTAAAAATAAATACTCAGAAAAAGTAATAAGTTAAGTAATAATATGAAGCTATAATATTATTATATTTTCTCTTTTCCAGTAAGGAGTAAAATGAGATGATGTTCATCTCTGCCCTCCCCATCACCTGCTTCTGTAGTCCTCCGGATCCTCATGTGCCAAGAGCGCCACCTGCTGCCAAACAAAGAAAACATTCGCCAATACAACATCTTCAAGCAGTGAGAGAACAGTGCTATACATTTCCTTGGACTGTTTGGAGGGAATGTGGCTACAAGAGCTCAGATTCATGGAATCCATTACCAAATGCTGACTGTGCTTTTGTAGCCCTCACATTACGGGCAGCTCTGGGATCAGACTAAAGACAGACGTCACGTCATCCATTGTTTTGGAAACATGCAATAATTACGCTCCTTTGATATGCAAAGATGGTTTATAACTGCTATCTTCTTTACCTCTTAAAGGATCTAGTACTTAGTGACCTAGATGCTGCGCTTGCCGATTCAAACTCTAGGTAAAAGAGCTGTTCAGATCTTTTTAAATGTGCAATTTTCATACATTATACAAGTGTGTGTTATCGTAGTTCTCCTCACTGGAGTGATAATCCTGACCTTTTATTCCCACCAAACACAGTTTCTAGGAAACAACAGATGTGTGACTGTGACATCTCTTACGATCACAAATGTGTCATGTACTGTAAATGTAAGAGTCTCTTTCACTGTGTAACATGCGCAGATTTACGCTGGTACATCAGCTCCTGATAATCAAGAGTGGGATTCGCATCAGCAGTGCTTCTTTTACATATATCCAGATGCCAGAATGTTTTTATGTGCTAAAATGCAGTCAGTCTTTCATGTGTCGCATTCTCTCAGGAGATCCTCTTCCTAGAGGCGTCCAAATGATTGCTTGATGCTAGATGCTAGTGCGCTTTTGATTTTAAAGGCCATGTCAGAACTGTATTTTGAATATTATTATTGCACCTTTGTTTGTTTTGAGGCCATAATTTATTAAATCATTATTATAAATTACCTTTGGGTTTGTTCTGAATTTGATTTCAACCAGTATTTGGTTGTTTTTAGATTACTGTGACGCATGCCTTATTATTTCTGCATATTTATATGTATTTCGCTCCTGTTAAATACAGTTATGTACAGTATCCACTAACATTCAACTATCAAACATTCAAATGTTTGGAGTCAATAAGATTTTTTTTAAGTATTCTTTTGTGCTTGCCCAACGCTGTAGTTATTTGATTAAACAATACAGAAAAAAATTAGTTTTCTATTTGAATATTTTTTAAAAATTATTTTCAGTGAAAAAAAAAAAAAATATAAATTAATTAAAAAAAATTATATATATATATAATATATATATATTTTATATAATTTGTTTTGTAAATATTATAAATTATAAATATTAGAAATTGCTAGTAAATCTCACAAATAATTACAAAGAATTGGCAGGTAACTGTCACGATTGAGTAGAGTAGGCGTTCGGGTTCAAATGCAGATCTGATTTTATTAAGCTCAGAGTCAAGGCAAACAGGGTCGAGTACCGGCAAACGGGAACAGAGTAGGCTGAGACAAAAGAGTAAACGATATACAAAGCATAGGTCGATGTACCGGCAAACAGAGTCCATAGGGTGAGACAAAAACGTAAATCCAAGGGAAGCAAAGGTCGGCAATGAGAAATCCAGATAACAAGGCAGGTAAATACAAACACGAAAGGAATACAAGGACCGGGTTGACAGTGTAATGAACCGTGAAGACACACAAACACATCCGGGGATTTCTACACATACAACTAGGTCAATGGGTGGAGCCAAAAATGAAACACCATGACAACTGACGAGATGGGCGGAGACATGAATCAAACACCAGGGCAACATACAAGTTAGGCGGAGACATGAGTGCAAACAGACACAAAACATGAAGAGTTCGTTGGAGTAACCCTAACCAACCCCTGATCCGGACTTGCACATCCAGCTGATCCTGACAGGAACAATGAATTTGAACTAAACATGACATTTTCTAAGGAAAGACTGAAATAGTATTTATTTGTAAATAAATAACCTTTATTTACAACATGGAAAACTCTTTTACAATAACAATGTGATATTGGGCAAATTGTAACTTTAATATATCAGGCAAAATGTTACAACTTTGGAAACACTTTCTAAGAAGCCTGTATTAATAATACATTATAAGGCTATCCTTAAGGCATTACTAGAATGGATTATATAGTAAAATATATAATATATAATGCATAATTACAGTATAATGCATTATAAGTCTCATATCTTGCCATTTTACCTATGTTACTTTATTTAAAACTGACAAATACCACTTATAAGTAATAATAATAATAAAAACAATTCTTAAACGGCCATAAGATCAGATATCAGATCACATGAATGTGTAATATGACACATATTGCTTTGAATTTTGTTCTGTTGATAAATAATTCTGCAATTACATGTCATTTTTCAGCTGAAAGTATTAGCTAGCTCACATTAGCCTCAATATTAACCTCACAGGAAACACTCAGCACCTAACCACTCACAAGATGTTGTAAGGTACTGTGCAAATCTTAAATAAACAATGTCAAGATATGATATAGTCCATTATAAATGAAGTATTTATAATATGGTGTTCATTGTGTGTTAAAAATAATCATACTTTTAAATAATAATCACAAATATGTAAATATTATAATGGATTATAATGGTTTTCATGATCATACACAAGATGTTATAACACATTATACCACAAGGTTTATACAGTTATAATGCATTATGCAGTCATTATGATGCCTTATGAATTCCCTTATAAGGTCTTATAAATATAGGCTTTATAGAAAGTGTTTCAAAAGTTGTGTGGTTTTTGCTCATTGGGGTAAATAAAATTTTGTTAGTACTCTAACATTTAAGAAATAAATAAACAAATGTATTATTGTGCATGACGCTGTAGTACAGTAAGTAGTAGTGTTGTAGTATCTGGATGTCTTGACCCAATATAAACATAGCACAATAGTGTCACTCACCAGCACCTCCCAGAAGTCTGCAGGATGTTTTGTTTTGATTGTAACACCTCCCCCAGTTCTCTTCTATCTTCGAGAGCTCCTCCATTCTAGAAAGTACGAGTCAGAGCTCCACCGCACCAGCTGTTGGGACACACACCTCCTCCCCCTCCCACCGGTCAGCTCTGGACATTTGCTACTGATTTCTCAGCTGTCATACCTTCTCCCTAAATAGACCATATCAGATAAGTGCCAGTTCACCGAAATAAGGGGTGTCCACTTATCTGCAAACTAAAATGAATATACTTTGAGAGGAATGAACAAATAGCGTGAGGGGGAGAGTGACAAACCCTGCAAATATGTAATATCAGGTTTTCTTTGGTAGATGCATAATACATTTGCACAGACAGGTGGGGAGGATGAAGGCCTCACCACCCCTCAGAATAAAATGGATGCATCCGTTATCCTGGTATGTCCCCCCCAATGTGCAAGATATATAAGTGACTCTTGGGGGGCCGTAACGACTGATAAACCCAAACGACAAGAAACTACACACAGGACAGACTTTCCTCCTACGACGAACCAGAATCAACTTAAATTAAGGTACGCAACTGTAATTACATGCATGATTGTTTGTTTTTGAATCCATATTCTGCCTATAGTCATAGCGTTCAGAATGGGAGATTTGTCTATAATGTATAGATAACAGAAGTTGCCATTGAATGTGTTTAGGACCTCTTAGGAGGCCACATGTTGCCCAAATAAGGCATGAGGGCCAGACATTTAAAGTCAGATATAACATGTGCTTTAACATGTTAAATGTAAATGGTACCTAAAAGTAAGTTTGAACATGTTTAAATGTACTATGTCTGAATGTTGTAAGGACTGTGTTAGGAATAAAAGTTTGTAGTAATGCAGCACATTACAGGCAAGAACACTTGTTTATGTGCTGCTCATTCATTTTTATGAATGCTCATTTTAGACTAGTGGAAAGAAATCATCCAAAATAGACTTTTAAATGTTTATTTTATTTAGTTTAGTGGTTCTTTTCTCATGCACTGTGCCAGAAATCACTACTTCAGCAGCCCAGATGCCAGATATCAGAGGGGGTTGATAATTCAATGCATATTTATTTCTAAAAACATAATGAAATCTGTATTTTCTGATTAATGGAACGATAAAAAAGAACATCCGAAATCAACAAAATGTGAAAAATAATATTGACCCTAGCTTTATCCAGTTTTCAAAATTTTCGCTTCTGGAAATGTATGCATAGTAGTGTATATTGAATTAGATATTGCCTCATTTGTGTTTTTAAACATTAGATATTAAAAATATTTATAAAGTCTAATTCTGCTATTTTAATGTTGCGTGCAGGTATATTGTCTGAAACGTCAATCAAAATATGTTTAAATGTAACACATGAAATTTGACCATGAATAGGAAAGAGTTGCATGTGAACAATATGTGACCTCTCTGTTAGATGGGAGAAATCGCAGATCCAGTTCAATTAAAGGAAGAAGGCAACAAGTACTTCCAGGCCGGAGAAATTGACAAAGCCATTGAGAGCTACACTAAAGCCATTAAGTCCTGTAAAGACAAGAAAGCACTGGCAGTCATCTACAGAAACAGATCAGCCTGTTTCCTCAAAAAGGTAAGACTCTTTTACACATGCCTATATAAAACCCATCATATTTTTGCATGAATTTAATTTGATGTCTTGTTTTCCAGGAAAATTATAACAATGCTGTATCAGATGCCTCTAAAGGTATGAGTCACATATTAATCATTCTCTTTTAAATATTTTTTAACCATTATACCTTCAAAAACATGTTACTATTGATCCATTTAAAATAATAAAAATAAAAACATCTTAACTTTTTTTCTCTCTCTGATAAATTGCAGCTGTTGATGTGGATGCCGCTGACATTAAGGCTTTGTACAGGAGATGTCAAGCCCTTGAGAAGCTTGGCAAACTGGACATGGCCTTCAAGGACGTCCAGAGATGTGCAACCATAGAGCCTAAAAACAAGACTTTCCTTGAAACCCTCAGAAGACTCGGAGCTGACATCCAACAGAAGGTAACGATCGATTCTGTAAAGAAGCTTTTGAGTTCACATAATGCACATCTGAGTTTCTAAAGGGCTAATCTGATTTTTCCCACAGCTGAAAACAAGCTTCTCAACAGACTCCAGAGTACAGAACATGTTTGACATTCTGTTTTCAGATGAGTCAGATAAGGAAAAGCAAGAGAAGGTATGAACTATTTCTCTTCCTTGTTCTCTTTTAGCTTACAACACTAAAGCAAAGGCTAAATTAATAAAAAACACTGTCACATATTTCTCAGTTAAATGAAACATGTTTGTTGGATCCATTAGGCTGCCAACAACCTGATTGTCTTGGCCAGAGAGGACGCAGGTGCAGAGAGAATCTTCCAGAACAACGGTGTGCCTTTACTTGTGCAACTCATTGACACAGGAAAATCTGAGATGATCCTGGCTGCCATCCGAACACTCTCAGGAATGTGCACAGGCCACAGAGCAAGAGTGAGTAAAACACCCAAAAACCTCAGTAAAATCATCATTTTCTAAACTTTTCTACCTAAAAATACTCAAAGATCCTTCACCAATTAAGACTAAATAAACATGCATATATATCAATATATTGAGACTTGTTTAGAATTATTATTTTTTATGTTTTATTTTATATTACAAAATAAGAGTTGCCCTATTTTAAAGTATGAATTAAAAATCTAAATGAAAAATATCCCTAAATCAACATAATCTCTGAATGTATGAATCTGTTTTTCATTATTTTGAAAAACAATATATAATAATGATTATTTTAAATGAAAACAAGACAAAAATACTGATTAAAATATATTTGGTAGTTTGTGCATTAACAAACAATAACAAAAATAATATAGATATAATAATATAATAAAGAATACAATAAAGGCCACACAACAAATTTAATTTGAAATTTAAATTAGAAATACAAAGTAATAAGCAAATAAAAGGTCACAAAACACCCATTTCAATTTCATTTTGTATTTCTGTAGTATTTGTGACTATTCTTTTAAAAAAATGTGTATGTTAATAATATGTTTGGGTTTTAAAGGCAACAGCCATCATCCACATGGTGGGAATAAGCAAGCTGTGCAGCATCATGGCTGTAGATAATGAAGAGATCGCTCTGGCCACTGCAAACCTGTTCCAGTGTGTCTATGACTCCCTGTCCGGAGGAGACAAGAGAAATTACGGCAAAGAAGAGGCCATTGTACTCGGTAAGAGAAGATCTGAGTAGATGTGAATTCAGAGTAATATTACAGAAGATATTTGAGATACATAAGATATTACTGTCATAATTTGAACCAATTAAGTGCACCAAACTCATTTATGATTTTCTTGCTCATGTCCGATGACTGGCAGACTCCAGCAAGGACTTGAAAGATATTCTGCTTGCCTTGTTGGAAATGATCGCAAGCAAGAAGGTGTCTGGTCACGGCCGAGACCAGGCTCTGAACCTCCTGACCAAGAATGTGCCAAGAAAAGACAAGAAGAACACAGATCACTCCAAAGGCCTTTTCACAATTGACCATGGTATGCTATTTATTATTATAGTAAAATAAAAACATAATAACAGTGTATAGCTGTGCATTTGCTTATAATATAAAAGGGTAAGTATTGGCATAAAACACACACAAAACAATATTTTTTATAGCCTTTGCACTAAAATAAATGTCAGCTTAAGATGATTATAAGGCCTTGCAGAAAATGCACATTTTGCATATGAATTGTAAATTCTGTATATTTCAATTATAATTCAGCATTAGTTTTTGGTGAATAGTGATTTGTTTCATGAAAAACATCTGTGTGCAAATTTCACTAGGAGGACAGCAATGACATAGTGTAATGTTTTCATGGAAATCTCTTAAAAACAGGTCTGAAGAAGATTCTGAAGGTCTGCGGTCAGGTTCCAGATCTTCCAGATCAGTTGCCGATGACAGAAAACACGCAGCTCATTGCTAGCATTCTCCTCAACAAGCTCTACGATGACATGCGCTGTGACCCTGAGAGAGATAACTTCAGAGATATCTGTGATGAATACATTAAGTAAGTCTACTTTCACTACAAAATGAGGATTGTACATAGTCCAGCTGATACTTAATGCCGCTGGTTTCCATTACCAGGAGCAAGTTTGACCCCAACGACATGGACAAAAACATCCATGCCATCAATACTCTGTCAGGCATTCTTCAGGGCCCTTTCGATGTGGGCAATGCACTTGCGGGTCATCAGGGCGTTATGGAGATGATGGTGGCCCTGTGCGGATCTGAGCGTGAAGTGGACCAGTTGGTAGCAGTGGAGGCCCTCATTCACGCATCCACCAAAACCAGCAAAGCCTCCTTCTTCATCAGCAATGGAGTAACTCTGCTGAAGGACATGTACAAGAAAACTAAAAATGAGAAAATCAAGATTAGAGCGCTTGTGGTGAGCAGATACTTCATTCATTCGTTATTAACTTGGGCTGTTGTTATATTTTTCATGTAAAACAATATATCCAATTTCTTTTCTCAGGGTCTGTGTAAACTGGGATCTGCTGGAGGAGATGATTACAGCATGAGACAATTTGCTGAGGGCTCTACTGAGAAATTGGCCAAGCAATGCAGAAAGTGAGAAACCCCAGCTTTCCTTTATTTGTAGAACCTAGAAAGTAACAGTAAGACATTCATTAATTCATGATTCAGATAAATTAAGTTATAGGAACTTTCCATTTATCATAGAATCAAGTGTACAAATGTAACATTTTAGGTAGCACAACATGCATTATCAACATGCATATAACTAGAATATTAGCCATTTATTAGTGCTAATAAGCACATATTAATGCCTCATTCTACATGGCCTTATTCTCCATCCCTAATCCTAAACTTAACAACTACCTACTAATAAGCAGCAAAATTAAGAATTTATTGAGGGAAAAGTCGTATTTAACATTTAACTAGTGTTACCTATTCTAAAGTCTTACTAAGACTTAAGTAAAAAAACAAACTAAATCAAACCATTCTCTAAACATTTGAACGGTAGTATAGCATTACAACTTTCAGAACTCAAAACCACCTCCTATCCCCAAAAAGACAATGTGCTAAAACTAAAATGGAAAACCCTTAGTTCCTGCTGTCAGAAACTCAAATACATATTACCACCTTCATTTACATTGTCAACGGTGCATATTCAGCATTGCATTACTAGATTTGGTATATTCCAGGTGGCTCTGCAACCCTACACTTGATGTGCGTACAAGAAAATGGGCCGTTGAAGGATTGGCTTACCTTACCAATGACGCTGATGTAAAAGATGACTTTGTTGAGGATGAAGCAGCTATGAGGGCCATGTTTGAACTTGCCAAGGTGTGTGTTAAAAGATAAAATGAATGAACTTGATCAAATGCACAGATGTTTTCAATCCATATGACTTATTAGAGGTTTACCCATAAATGTACAATGGAAATATATAATCTTTCTCTTCAAGTCAAAAGATAAAACCATCCTATATGCTGTCGCCTGCACCCTGGTCAATTGCACCAACTCCTACGACAAGAAAGAGATCATTCCTGAGATGGTGCAGCTGGCCAAGTTCTCCAAACAACACGTCCCTGAGCAGCACCCGAAGGTAACATACACAGAGTCCTGTGATGAAGCAAATCCATCTTAAAAACTACAAATACTCCACATGGTTTTCAATAAATGCATGGTTAATAAGTATACAAGAATTAAAAATGTAGTTTGAATTAGTTTTAGAAAAAGTGTGTGATGTCATTGATGTGTGTGATATAACATTTCTCTTGTACTTTAGGATAAGAAGGACTTCATTCAAAGGCGAGTAAAGAGACTATTGAAAGCTGGAGTCACATCAGCTCTCGCTGTCATGGTCAGAGCAGACAGTTCTATCCTGACTGATCAGAGCAAAGAGATGTTGGCAAGGTAAGACTCTGTAAGAATCGGTCCCGATAAGGTTGTTTTGCACTTAAATTACTGACTTCAACAAATGAAACCAATGAAATTCAAGAGACATTTAGACACCACAGTAAAAAATAGACTATTTATTGACTGACTGATTGATTTCTTTAATATATTTAACATATTTTGGTATCGCATTCTGTGTTTTAAAATGATGCTAAAACCACCATTCTAAAATCTAATATCGACTGATGATTTGTTGTCTAATATGCTATTTCTTTTACTACTTTCATTTACCCAGAGTGTTTCTTGCCTTGTCAGAAGATATTAAAGATCGTGGCACAATTGTAGCTCAAGGTGGAGGAAAGGTAAAAAACCACAGACCAAACACAATCCCAGTAGATACTTCAGTAAATCTTTTGAAATGACATTTTTTCACCACTATGTGCTACAGGCGTTGCTACCATTAGCCCTGGAGGGAACTGACAAAGGAAAAATAAAGGCCTGCCATGCTCTGGCAAAGATTGCAGCCGTGTCCAACCCCGAAATCGCTTTCCCTGGTGAGAGGGTAAGATCATTTTTTACATGTTTGTTACTGTGAAAGTCAGAAGAATAAGCACAACACATTGTCAGGAGAAGTGAAAGGGTCATGAAATGCTCTAAAATAATTTTTTTGTGATGTTAAAACATGTATGCATTGCACAGTAATGAAAATACAGTATATTATTTTGCATATGTTTGTTTTCATGCTTTTGAGCATATAAAAATCGGATACCTCATTTTTTAGTTGTCTGTCCTTTCCATTACAGATATATGAAGTTATACGGCCACTAATTTCATTGCTAAGCACAGACCGAGATGGTCTAGAAAACTACGAAGCTCTGCGGGGTCTTACAAATCTGGCTGCCTTGAATGACAAACTTCGGTGAGTGTCACAGAAAATGTTCCATCTGTAATCTGGGGACAAACATTTTAGTTAGGAGTTTGTTCTAAAACCCACAACATTAAATATTAAACGCTACTAATTTAGGAAAGGCAGAGTTCAGAACCAAAATTGGCAGATAAATCCAAAAACAACATGCATTGGGGTGAATTAGACATAAGAACAAAATGTGCACATGATTGCAGCTAAAAAGAAAGTGGCTTCCTCAAACTTTGTCAGGCCGAAGGAGGAACTATAAAAACACTGCAAATATGGAAAGCAAAATTCTAATTCAGAATCAAATTCAAACTTTCAATTATTGTGCTGCCTATTATTTCCCCAGAGTGAAAATCCTTAAAGAAAAGGCTCTTCCAGAGATTGAGAACTACATGTTTGAGGAACACGATCAAATCAGACAAGCCGCCACAGAGTGCATGTGCAATCTGGTTTGCTGCAAAGAGGTATGAAATGACCATTTAGAAGTCATTTTGCTGACCAAATGTTGCATTTTTTGTAGGTTTGCATGGAAAATTGACCAAATTCATTCATTTAAACAGGTTCAAGACAGATATCTGCAAGACGGCAATGATAAACTCAAGCTTCTAGTCCTGCTCTGTGGTGAAGATGATGAGCAGCTTCAGAGGGCAGCTGCTGGTGCACTGGCTATGCTCTCCGCAGCACAGAAGAAACTGGCTGTTAAGATTACTAAAGTGGTATGTATCATTAACAACAGTTGTCACTTCCATGTGATTCATTGGTCATGCTATTATCTACCGCTTTCCTAAGTATTGTGGCAGTACCATGGTACACATGGCACAATGTGGTTGTCAGATACTCATACCAAAGATGACTCATTCTATGCTATTTTGTTTTATCATCTATAGACTGATCAGTGGCTTGAGATCATACAGAGACTGTGCATCCATGACAACCCTGAAATTCAGCACAGAGGTCTTGTGACTGTGTTTAACATGCTGGATGCTGATGAACAACTAGCCAAGAAGCTCATTGAATGTGAAATGCTGGAAATCCTGACATATGTGGCAAAACTAGAGGACAACCCCAAGAAGCAGGATGCTATTAATGCTGCCCGTGCCTGTCTGTCTAAAGCCATGGATAGTGAACTCATCAAACCGTTTTCAAATTAAAGAGAAAACTATTTATTGTGACGTATCATCAGGTGAACAGAGAATGGTCTGCTTTCTGGGAAAGTGGAAAGACTGCAAACCATTTGCAATACGTTTTATTTTTTAAATTTATACCGATAAGCATAGTTCTGTTTGTTAGATGATATGTTTGTGTGGCTGTTTGTTTGATCAGTTTAATTTGGTATTTATTTTACATGCTCATTTCATTTTAATATATTTGCACTTGTGAAGTTTTGTTTCACAGATAAAAATCTTTTTTGGAGAAAGATGAATGGAATTTGTTTTCTTCATACTGACATTACCAAAAAAAATGATTTTAATGTATTTGTGCAAGTAAACCACTATTAATTTACAATGGAAGTGTTTATTGGACTTAATAAAAACATGACGAAAATAAAGCTTCATTTTTAGGCTCAAAATTAGCAAAAATATTCAATTTGGTACAGTTGATGATATTCATATGGCCAGAAAATAAGACACGTATTTGATAGCTTCTATGAAAAGTTCAGTCAAGTAAAATTAATGACATGAAGAAACAGACTAAACTGAGACAGACTAAATCCAGAAGAACTGTGGCAATGTCTCCCAGATGCTTTAAGACACCTACCTGCAAAGCTACCTGAGACACTATGCTCAATTGCACGTTTGTGCTTTAAACGCAAAGGATTTCATTTAGTTGAAGTTAATTGTTATAAATCTATTTATGACATTATTTTTGACAGCATCCTCATTTTACAGGTTTTTTTACACAAGTGCATAAAACTTTTAACAATACTGTAACTTTTCTTTTTCTGTCTCAGTTTGTTCTGTTACTTCATGTAACCACCATAGTATGATGCATTGTTTTGGATATTAACTAGCTAGCCACGACTGTTTCCTGAGTCGCATCTCCATTGTTTGAACCAAATTAGTTCAACAACATAGGGCCATTGTTAATGACATCACACGCATGTTGTGGAGGAATAACTTATGCTATTTAACTGATAAGAAATTTCCAAGATGCTGCTGTATTGAACATGACACCTATTGACTAATTTACTATTTTTTGTTCACTGTCATTTTGCTTTATTTGATATTTGAATCATTGCGGGTTCCCTCTTAAGTCATACTCCAGGGTTCCCCGTTTATTGAAGAGCACTTTTCAAAAACAATATTTGGAATAGAGTTTTATGCAGTTTTGGGTAATTTTGGGCAGTTTATGTTAAATCTTGTACAATATGTATTTTACAATATATTTCAAAATATTTTTGTTTGGTAATTATGCATTTCTTAGTAATTTATTATATATTGATTACTAACTTTTCTAATCAAATCGAATCGAATCTAAATACACCAAGGATAATCTGCTCTCCTGTCTGATTTGTTCGCATTTTGATGCCTTTTAAACAAACTCCTGGCAAAGGGTCATTTAAGCAATCAAGATTAGGCAAAGTTTAGAAATAACTGGCTCTGAAAAATTTCTGCAGTTAATGCCATATGCCGAACTTTTCAGTTTCTTTAAATAGATTTTTAATGATGTGATTGGTTGTTGAAGTGACCACTGATTATGTGGTGCGAACAATAATAGCAACTATATTAAATAAAAAATAAATTATCTAATTTCTGTGGCTGAAATATGCATCAATGCTATATTATGCTTAAGTGAATATTATTTTTAAAATATTTGTTTATCAGTTTTATGCAATTTGTAGAAAAAAGTGTTAACTACAATTAAGAAGGCATTTCTGAAATTATAAAACAAAAATATCAGATCATTACAACTCAAAAGAAATGCAAATACTGTTTCTAAAGCCTTTAATTACTGAGAACATGTAAAAATGTTAAGCATAGTAAAGGAATGAATACATTTTAAAATAAATCACGGTCACATTTTAAAAGCTAAAGCCGATTCATCTAAAAAACACTAAAATCAATGTTTAAAATGTTTACACGAATTTATCTGTACAATAACAGTAACTTTCTTAACAACTACAAAAGATATTATTTTTTGCATTTTAAAATTTGCCCAATGACCCATGTATATGATCATATTCTATTTTTAAGTAAGATATTTAAACTGTGTTGTGTGAAATATTTTCTATATGCACTACACCTGCTTGCTTAGACCGACCAAAAATCGGCAGGGAGAGCAGGACAAAAACAGCTTTGTTTTGCTCTAATTTATTCTGTGAACATTTCGTCCAGGACTGAATGTTCTTTTGGGCATAGAGACTGGAGTTCAGGAATGCAGAAAATGAAACAGCTCCACCTAGAGGCCGGAAGAGTAAATGAGGCCTTTTCTGAGCAACCACGGATATGTGTGAAATTCATGCTACTGATGTCTACTGGTTATCGATATATAAACACATACAATTTCTCTTTAAATTACTGAATCGTTTAGAGATAAATCAGTGTAAATTTGCTATGAACGATGTCGTTTCAGCATGCCTGGGCTGCGACTTCTAGAGACGCCAAACGGAACTGCATGCTGGACGCAAGATGGACGCGAAGTTCTGAGTTTCTGTTTCTTTTTCGTTTCGCCACTCTCTTCTAGATACAACGACGGCCCGCGAGCAGACGGCGCGCGCTGTCGAATGAATTCAAATTCCAATCAAAATTCGAATTCCGTTAAAAAACAGTCCTTTTAACCGATTCGCTGCCTGCCGTGTGTTTCCACAGCCCAGCCTTGGCTGTCTTTTCTGGATTCGCTTCCTGGTTGCAACACACAGTCACACAGTACAATTCTTCTCCTTCAAATAGCAGTTTAGCTTGAGACTGCTCGTCGAGCATAATATCTGTCCTTACGGGCTTAAATAAACATTTCTTGGTTGTTTTACGGAAAAGGCAGTATCTTTTATTCGTTTAAGTGGAATGTCGTGAGCCGTCGAGGATTAGAAGTGTCTATTATATCGAGTGCAAAGCGAAAACCTGGGATCTATGCCTCGTCTTCATGGAGAATGAGACTACTCGATCAACACAAGGTGACGGGCTTTAGTGGCCTCATGGACACGTTTAGTTTCTGTTTTGACGTCAATAGCGTTTGTATAATCAGTTTTGTGCTAAAACATCTACGTTATGTGTGTATTTATACTGATTTCTATGTAGTTAATCAGAAATTCAATCCATACTATTTTTATTTGTTTGTGTTGATAGCGAAGTTAACGAAAGTGTTTAATAATTGGTTAGTTTCAGTCATAGATAATTAAATATGGCAGCTTTGTGCACTATTTTCAAACGACTATCCTATTTTGGATTAAATAAAACACAACTAATGTACTGGTTAGGTTGGTTGCTCTCAAGTCTAAACCAGTTCTGCAGTTGAGTCAGCATGAGCCTGGTACAACTACACGTGATAGTTTTACCTGTGCTCCAAGCTTTTTGAATAAGGGTTGATTACAAACGTTTTTTAGTTCAATACTATACAGTATCTTCTCTTGTACGCGGTTCAATAAGTGTCTAGATCTTTCTCCATGATCTATAATATAAAAAGTCTTATTTGTGTGTCTATTCTCAGTGTCTTAAGACTCAAAATGTAAATTATGGTCAGTAATGTTGTTGTATTTACAGTTATGTTTTATATATGTTATATATTATGGATAGCCTCATGAAAATTAACAATGGTTCTACTATGAATAAACACATGGTCACTATAATTAAACCACGGTAACCACAACTTAACCATGTTAACTAAACCATAGTGTAACCATGGCATTTGTAGTAAAATTGTGGTTATACGAATAATGATCAATATGCTTTTAGTATAATAAATCCATGGTTAATTTACATTAGGGTGTAAATGTTGAATGTTTAAGATTGAGTCACAATTGACATTTTTCAATGTCGATTTTGTCAATTATTAACTGTTTTTAGCTGGTCTAAGATGAACATTTTAGCATGGTTGATGGGTGTTTCAAAAACCAGCTTGACCACCTTTAACCCGTAAGACCAGCTGATTGTTTTTCTATTTGGAAAAGTAAAAAATTGGAAACCCAACATCTGCTAAAGAGTTATTTAATTTGTTCTAAATTTATAGGATTAGTGTGGGAACATGAGTCTTGCGCAATTGTACTGTACGTGGGTTTTCTTTTTCAGCATAAGAGTTGCACAATTGTTCTTTCTGAAGTTCCAAATACTGTTTTTGTTTGTTTATGAAACTGTTGGACTTTTACAAAATGGTTCTCTACCAGACTTACTGCTTTTTTGCTGAGCATTTATCTCAAAATGTCCTTGAAATTAATTTTACAACATGCTCTCTGGTTGAAATTCCAGAGCAACACAATGTGACCTTGAAAACAGTCTATTTAGTTTGTTATTGGAAAGGAGGAATGTTTTGAAAGACTGCAAAGCAGTTAGTATAACTCCATCTTGTATCCTGTTTTACCAGGTCTTCTGGAGCCTGTTCATCCAGGCTCAGTAACCTTTAATGAGAGTATTCTAGCCCCACTTCGTAACAACTTTTTGTATGAGGAATCAAAAGAATTTTTCACATACAAATCTGCCCATTTGTTCAACAATGGCGCTTTACAAAAACGGGTAAGTTTTATTTGAAAGTTCCCCATTCTGCACTTAGTTTTGAGTGATTTAGTGAGATTTGCTTGATGTAATAATACATGTCTACTTCCAACAGTATGCTGAATTTCGTTCAGAAAAAAGGAAAAAGGGATATTCTGAACAGGAACTTATAGAATCATTTGGCTTCCTGTTACTTGATAATGCAAATAAGGTATAGAAATGCAACACTAATAGAGCTTATTGAATCAATCTGCTTTCAAAACTGTTCGTTCTGAAACTTTAAACCCATTACTGCAACATTTGTTTTCCCACAGGCAAGGAAAATTGGAGAAACAGGCTTGTTAGTTGGACAAGCAAAATGCACCACTCTTGGAGACTCCTCGAAAGGTAAAGAAAGCTAGCCGTTGTGTTATTAAGCGTTTCAGCATTACAGCCTGATGTTTTTACTTGCATGCACAAGATAATATTTCACATGTGACTGCAGCAAGACCAGCCAAGAGGAGGTTCTGAAGCCTTCATACTTGCCTGACAGGACTTGTTGTCCATGTTATATTGTCAACAACAGTTACTGGAAGGATTTCCAATACCACAATTCAGTGAACTGTAGATAAATCCAAGCTTTGTTTCTTTTTTTTAATATAGTGTTGTAATTGAATTGCTACTTTGTTCTATTGGAGCTGAATAACTGCATCAAACTTTGTAAATAGATAGTAACAAAATAGTATATAGGTACAGGTTACTTAAATAATTGTTTTTAATAGTGTTCACAGGGTTGGTATGGAGAATTGGATATTTCATCAGGTTCTACATATGAAAAGGAAAAGTGAAAGTAGGTTACGTTAGATGCAGTTTACCTATAGAAAGAGAAAGTGAAGGTTGGCCTTTAAACTGGTCTTCTTACTACTGGATGATGTCAAATAACCTAGATACAGAAGTATTTACTGCAGTCTAATTTATGCATTTGCTAGAGACTTCAAAGCTGTCATAAACTACTGGTGGGTGGTTATATCATATTATGGAGAAATGAGACCCATTTCAAGCAAAGGCATCTCATGTCAGTCACATGGTGGGAGTATCATGGTTAGAGGAAGAGCAGATAATTAAGTAGTTTGTAATACATTTTGTATCAGACAAGTAGATTTCAGAGAAATGTCTGGGTGTATGGTGGACAACAAAATCTGAATGTGCGTCATGTAGCAAAACTACTATTGATCTCACAATAAATAAAACTAAATATAATTTACTTAAGCATAGTTCAAATTTAAATTCTGTAATTAATTTATCATCCTCATGTCATTCAAAAGACCTTTATTCATCTTCGGAACACACATTAAGATATTTTGACCCTGCATAGACAGCAAGGTAGCTACAACAGTTAAGGCACAGAAGCACAGCAAGGACGTGAGGATGAGGGTGAATTATTAATGAGAGTCCCTTTAAAGTGGGTTTGTGAAGAAAAATATGCCATTTGTTTGACCCTATGGTCAAATTCAGCACATATATTTATACAAATTATTTAAGGGTTTTAGATGAAAATTGGTTTTAAAATTTGATTTCATTTCTTTTTTTATGATTTAGCATTTTGCTATACGTTAAATCCACTTCTGTTTCCTATGAGGGGAAAGACTTGACGTACACATACCTTTTGTAAGTGTAAAAGCAAACAGTCTCTACAAAGATCGCGCAACCAAGTAAACTTCATGTGAGAATGACTAAGTTGCTATCGTTTCAATGTCCTTATATGAAGGAATACCGTCAGACTGTGTAATCAATAGGACGATAAGAGAAAGTTTATATTCAAAGTCTGAAAATGGCTGAGCATGCTCTGGTAATGTGTTTTTATTATTTATAATTTTGTGAAATTCAGAAATGTTCATATATTGTCAAGGTTTGTTTAGTCTCAGTTCTAAATATCCCTTACAAAACCCACAGTCTTTACTCTGAACATCTGATGTAAACCAAAACGCCAATAACTGGTTGTAAGGGCGTACACTTTTTGTCAAAATACCTGGAACAGATACTGTTTGTTTAAGACTTTCCTGGAATTGCTCTAGTTTTCCTAAAAGTAGTGTGAATAAATCTTTGAAAAATACAACTTTTGCTTCAGCCATTTGTAGCGTACCTAGCAAGTTAACTAGCTCTTAGTTAGTAGAACTGTATATGCTACAGTGTATTCTAAATTACAGTATATTATAGACTGCAATCTGCACCAGATTTAGCTTTCTATTGAAGCCTGTTTATGCAAGATTAGGACTTGCTGGCTTAATAATTAGCAGTATTAAAGATTAAACTTATTTGCTTGACTTTGACATGTCAGGGCAAACAAACCTTCCTGAGAACTTCTTGTGCAACTTTTTCTTATCCACAATAATGCTAAAGAGCTAGTTTTTCTGGTTTTTAACAGACCGTTAATTGTCTCTGTTGGGTATGTAAAGCATTATTTCTCAGAACTTTGGAGTTACACCTTCCGCAGAAGCGCGTGTTGTTTGCTTTTATCTTCAGACATTACGCTTTTGGCACATAAAGACTTCTTTGAGGGCTCATTTTTCACAGTCGTGATCTCTGAACCTTATCTGTTTTGGTTTGTGAATGATTGAAATGTCGATTAAATACAGCTTCTATTTTTCTCTTAAAATACAAAATGTTTGTGTGAAATTGCACAGGGTTCTATTGCACTGTTGTGTAGTTGTTTTACCTTTTACCTTTTTAATTATCTAATTAGGTGTCTATATCTCGAAATACTCGGACTGCCTTGACCTGAAGCGCTGGTATGATGGCAAAACAGGCTACATAGTCCTTTTGAAGCTAACCAAGGTATGCAAGTTTGTGACAAATTGTAAATCTTTCACCCGCATTCTGTTACTTTGTGCTGATTCATGCAAACATGGTTTCTTATATATTTAAATATCAGGGAAGAGTAAAAGAGGTTACAGACAACTACACCCAGAATTTCACTCCTCCAACAGCTGGCTACGACTGCCACATATCAGATCAACTCGGCACTGTGTCTTCAAAAACCAGTTCGTTCTTGGCCTATGAGCGAACACAGGTGATAAATCTTGCAATAAACAGTTTCCTTCCTTCCTTAGTTCCAAACTGTAAATCTAACAAGGTGGGTTTGTCTTGCAGTACTATATGTATGAACTTCGTGATGGAAGCAGTGAAATAGAAACATGTCCAAGACATGCTTATCCATTTGCCGTTGTGGCATTTTCATATGGAAAGATGAGCACCACGCCAGAGTTGGAGCAAAAAAGGTTTAGCAGTTTTAATACTCTTTCTATCTTATTAAGAGAAACTTCACATGTAATGATAATGGTAATGTTGACAACTAAATTTTCTTTTTCACTATTTCTTTTAAAGCCAAGACAAAACAGGTAAGAATTAGATTTGCATGTTTTTGCATGTAGGTGAAATTGCAAATAAGCATTCACAGTCTTGTCCATTGTCTTTCTTTTATTTATTGTAAAGCGTTGTGCACTTCTTTTACATAATATTCAGTATATTTAAAATTTTCATAGAATTTTAAGCTAAATCTTGTATTGTAGTGTTTCATTACCAACCATGGATTGGCCAGTTCAAGATTGAATCTACTGTCTATGATGTTGGTCTTCAGTCTTCGAGTGGAGCCTGGTTCCCAGCTAAACTGTATGTTTTATTTAATGACCTTTATAAACCATATTTGGTAATGCAGCAAAAAAACTGCCCAACAATAAAGGGTAGATTCAGATGTACTATACTATGTACTTAAATCCAAACTGTATTTTCAGCCCAAAGACAGTTCAAATTGACCATGCAATTTGTGTGTCTGAACTGAAACGGACCTTGCCGCGCGAAATCTTTGAAACTTGCATTGTGGGTGAAGGTGTGTTTAACATTTTTTTTTTGTAATTGACAGTATTGCCCATATTGTTGCTAAAACTGTAAATGAGTGCTTGAGCGATGTCTTATTTGTTTGCCTCCATCTCCACACAGTTTGCATAGAAGGCAGATGTTTCAACTTGTATGACGTTGTCTCCTCTAAGGCAAAAAATGACCTGGCTCAGATATCCCATGAGCTAAAGGAAAAAGACATGGTAAATATGAAGAGGAGGAGAAGATTTGTAATAATTAGACAAATCTCTGAACAAATTTTGTCTCATGATTTTTTTCCTATTCAACAGGCTCTTGTTATCCCTCTGGAAGATTCTGGGTTTCTTATACTGTTACACTCTTCACACCTCTTTTCTTATGAAGGTAAGATGTTGCCTAACAGACTCCAATCCTACTAATTTTCTTAATAGAGTAATTGATTTTTATTAGAAATAAACTATATTAATTTATACATTTATATATAAACATGGATTTTGTGAGCATTTGTAGATTTCATTTTTGTAGCAATTGTGAATGTTAATGTACATTTTGAAATGATTGTAAACATTCTTTTAATTTCCTTTATTTCTAGATGTAAAGTCGGGTAAGGCAGCTGCACTTCAGGGCATGTTTATTTTTCCAGACTCAAGAACTGTGCCAAGAGGTAACAAAGACAATTTATTAGATGTGTGTACCTCATGCAGCTTTTATTTGCATTTTTTATGCACATATCTTTTGTGTGGTTTTATGTTTAGATGCCAAGACTGACCTGCAAAATTCTAAGGTGTCAACTGAAATAATGCAAGTAATCCCAGCTCTCAACTATGCAGAAACAGAGATGGAAAAATGTCCTTCAAACCAGCAGGGGTGCTCTCAGATGTCTTTAGAGAAGCATTTGCAAGACTATGGCACACTTTTTCACCCAGGAATATTGGATGTTCCCGCCAGGGAAGCTAGTATGTTTCCAGATCAATATGATGTGCCTGGTGGTTTTACCCTAATATCACCTAAATGGTCACAGGAGACTGGCACTCGATTAAAATCCTATTTTGACGATCCATGTGGCTTTACCATTCCAGTAGGGAGGGCATTGGAGTTACTCACTGCCGGTCGACAACAGCGTGGTGATGATCACGACGATGATGTCTATTACTGTATATCATCACCGGAGGAGGTACCACAGACTGATGGCCACATTGAAATGGAGGTGACAAAGCAATCTGAGGCCATCTGTGATGCCTCTGACAGACTAGCTGAAAAAGTTAAGAAACAAAAAGATGAGCAAAAGCATTTGTCCACAAAGCAGCCTCAACCTGTTTTGCCAGAGGGGCTTGGAAAGTTGGGAACAGCTGTAGTTACAGTAGCTGACAGTGTTTCGGAATATCCAACTTCCACAGTGTCATCGAAATTGGGTGATGTTCCTACAGAGAATTGTAGAAGTGTTGAGAATGATGTTGCAAAATCATCTCAAAGTAGTACTAAAGGAGATGTTGATAGAGTTGGTGTATCTACAAAAGAGACTCCAATCCAAAATAGCAGTGCACCTTTAGTCAAATCAACAGAAGAAGGTGCTGTTGGGGGAATGGAGTTTAATAAACATTCTGAGAAAACAAAGCCTGATCCTGATAAGAAAGTAAATCGGAGGTCCTTTTCAAGGCGTAGAGGTAGGAAGCGTAGAACTCGTTGGAAAACTATGCAGAATAAAAAAGAAATTCAAAAAAACATGGCTTTACCAACTTCAAGTTTGCCTGTCGTTTTACCAGTGAATTCTCTTGATGATTCTAAGAAAGACAAGATTAAGACTGAAACCATGCATGCTGATGACATCAGTCAAAAACCTCATTCAACTCGAAGAGGCAAGGGGCGAAGGCAAAGGGTTGTGGATCCACATCTGAGTAAAACCAGTCAAACAAAAGACCCTTTATTAAGTTTGACAACTAAAGCTGTAGACGATCAAAGTATAAGTCCCTCAAAAAGAGATTGGCGGTCACTTCCAAGGCGTAAAAGATTGTGGAATACAGATGCCAATCTGAAACGGTCTTTGAGATCAGATGCTGTAAAGAATGAGGAGGAGACTATAGTGAATATACAGCACAATAAAACAAAACAAAGCACACCCAAGAGGAAGATGGAGGGATTTAACTTCAGGGAACGATATGGTCTAAAGACCATAATCACAGACTGTGGCAGAGTCTTTGTCCCACATGGTTCAGATGTTGATGTGGAATCTGTAAAAAAGGTGGAAATTAGTGCTGAGAAGAACATTGACACAAATGCAGAAACTCTTTCTCCTGTGGAGAAAAAATCCAAAGAAGTAGTGGAAAGCAAGGTAGAATCTCCATTGAAGGGTAAAGAAGAATTGTCCTCTAAAGTTGTACTGGTCAATGACAACGAAGACTCAGACATGCCAAATGCTCTCTTGTCAGCATTAAGAATATTGAGGAAACTACACAAAACTCATCCATCAGAAACTGACAAAAGTCAGGATGTATGTCTAGAAAAATCCAAGAATGTTGCATCAAATGAGGCTGTAGGTGTCCAACAAAACAATGATCATCCTGTTGCTGTTCAAGCAGATGCAACTTCCAGTGTTCCCGGAGTTTCTGACCAATCCACGCCTCCGGACCCAAAAGTATCCTCTCCTGACAGAACTAAAAAGAAAAAACATGATGTGTACAGTGCAATATCTATAAGCAAATTGAAGACAGTGCTCAGAAGGGGAAAGAGGGCAAAATCTCCTTCTGCTGGGGAAAGTGCAAAATCTGAGCCGGATAATGCAGAGCCAGAGTCAAAAAAAAGAAAACCGGATACCATCGTGGATCTCAAGTGTGATACTGCTCAAAATGAGCTGACAGACAAAGGATCGCAACCCATTAATGATGAGGCACAGCACAAATCAGTGAAAGGTGTGGAGTTGACAAAACAACCTGTGTCTTGGAGAGGTCTTATTTACAATGCAGCTAAAGAAAATGGTAAGGAAATGATTAGTTTACAAGTTCTTTCATTAAATGAATGTCACATACTAAAGTGTCCTGAAAGTGTTGTGTGTATATTTGCATCCCGTTTCAAACCTCCAACCTCCTTTGTGATTGTTTAATTCTCTTTAGTAAATTAGACTGGCTTTATATTGAGGCATGAATTTGCTGGTGTATTAAAATTGGCCCCTCTTTTTTTTCTCGCCATTTCTCTGTGTTTTGTGTGCACGTTCTTCTGCTTCTTAAGCCCACTGTCTTACTCTACGACCTTGGATTCTTTTACATGTCTGCATGATTATGCCTTGCTTCTACTGCTATTTTATGCTTTGTCTTTGTTTTTGTCCATTTCTTACAGGGTCCCTCAATTTTGACACATCAGCACCTTTTGAAATAGCTAAGCATGGTGACATATCTTCGCTTATTGGGGATAGGGTGGGAAAAAGAAGAATTAGCACTGATGGCAAAGCCAAGGCAGAGAAACTGAGCACAGGTGCATCTCAGCCCTCAGATGCTCTGAGTTTACTGGCTGACTTGGCCCTTGGCGCAAGTAACGATAAAATGTTAACAAACTTAGAAGCCAAAGCTGGCCAGGAGGCCCTTGATGGAGGGAAGGGTAGTGGCTCTCCGGAGTCAGTCCTTCATGCACTTCTTCGTTATCCATCCGCCAGACTTAAATTACCCCCCAGGTCTCCTTTCCCAGAAGGTCTTTTAGTGACTGGGGAACTGATTTTGGAAATATCAAAAGAGCATTCTTACTCACAGCCCACCTCTCCGCTGTCAGGTTTGTCAGGTCCATCTCCCAAGGTTTCTTCTCCATCTGGAAGTGTAGAATCGCTTCTTTCATTGAAAAGTGGACTTCATCTGAACCTACCCAAAGATGCTGTGACCCCATGTCATCAAGAGGAAGGGAGTAAAGCAGAAGGGAAGCTTTTGATTTCTCCAAATAAGCCATTGTCGGAGATCCTCAAGACAAAACTGCGGAGATCAAGAATTTTGCGCAACAGAAGCATAATCGAAAAGGAGGGAAGAATTCAAGTGTCAAGGACTTGGAAAGAACCATATGATTTCAAATTTGACAGCAAGTTTACCAATGACAGTAAAGACAAAACTGTCACACGAGCGCTTCATGGGTAAGTACTGCTTCTTGCCCCTGAGTTTTGGTTAAGGTTTAATTATGATTATTAAAATGAATATATAATACTGTTTTATGGTAATTTTTTATATTAAAACAGAAAAAGCCAGTACAGTACCAAAAGGCTTTTGGGTTTCTATTTTTCTGATTACTGACAATATAAAGGAATAATTCACTCAAAATTAAAAACTCTAACAAATCAGTGGAATCTGCAACCCATTGTAGAATTTTACAAATGTCTTGAGTTTGCAAGATACAAAAATGTCACATGCTGCAAATATTCCAAATGTAGGGTTTGCAACCCTCTGTAACAGTTTTTGTGGAGTATGTGAGTTTAGAACCGTTTAACAGTTTATGTGGTAATTAGGGGTGTGACGTGACACATATCCCACGAGACGACACTGGGTTTACGAGAATGAAACAAGACAAGATTTTAAAATAAAACAAAAATATATTGGGAAAAAATATATTTTATTCAACAAAAACATTCCAAAAAAATGTAGGTGCATTTTGTAATCAACTATTTTAATGAATTACATGCAGTAATAAACAACATGTGCAAGTAATTAACAATAAATAACATAAAATAAAAAATTGTATAAATAAATAAAAACAACTTCATTCGTTTGTCCTGCAGTGCAGGGTCCGCTTTTTGGCAAGCCATTTACCACTTCTTCCGATCCAGGGTTGCTTCAGGGACGACGTTGGCGTTGGCCTGAATTTACTTTTACTCTGAATTTCTTTTATTTAAATACATAAAAACAAATAACAAATATAAAATATTCCTTTAGAAGCAGGGATTTTTTTCAAAAAACCTTCAGAAAGTCAGCCCGAATACCTAAAAAAACGCCTACAGCAAACACAGTGCCAGTGTGTCCACGTACAACAGCGTATGCGCGAGAAGAATGCTAAAAGAGTGCGTCTATTCGCCTTATTCACCTGGCGGCCATTTTGAAAACTCGAACGCTGCTGAGGGGTACACAAACCCGGAAGTTTGACTCTGACGCATAGAAGATTCAGCAACACCAGCATGTAGAACTCCACCAATCTTTCCTGTCTGCCCGAATTAACGATACAAAACGTGGAGCAGTGGGCCAGTACATTGAAGTAGAGCTGGGCGATATATATCAAACGATATATTATGCGCATCTCATCAGTAAAGCCGGTTCTTTGATTAGCGCTAAATCTTCGTCGACTGTATTTAAATGCAGCGCCAGTTTATGAACACAGCCGTAGATCACTGACAAGCCACGCGTTAGTTTCGCGGGTGATTCAATGGTGCAGATTCTCAGTGATCTACAGCTCTGTGTATAAACTGGCGTTCCTTTTAAATACAGCTGTAGGAGATTTAGCGCTAATCAAAGAACCGGCTTTACTGATGAGATGCGCATAATATATTGTACAATATATATCGCCCAGCTCTACTTCAATGTACTGGCCCACTGCTCCATGTTTTGTATCGTTAATTCGGGCAGACAGGAAAGATTGGTTGAGTTTCCATGCTGATGCTGCTGAATACTCTATGAGTCAGAGTCAAACTTCCAGGTTTGTGTACCCCTCAACAGCGTTCGCGTTTTCAATATGGCTGCCAGGTGAATAAGGCGAATTGGTGGTATGTATCGAGCTCGTCTGTCCATACTAATCTGCAGTTGAGTATACTTTGAGGATAAAGTTTGTGGATGCAGCTCTGTGCGACACAGAAGGGAACGCGGAAGGTGAAGTATACCCGGGCATTAAGTCTGCCTACAGCGATAAAGCGACCATTGGAAACTATTTGGAATTTGTGTCCGCACATCATAAATACTTCGCGCCAGCGCGACAAATGTGCTGCATCATACTACTATCGCGAGGATATCGCCAAGTTCTCGCGAGACCAGTTGCATCTCGTTCCATGAGATCTCGTCACACCCTAGTGGTAATTCTTTGAGTCATCATAACCTATGAATAGACATTTAGCAAGGCTCTGAATTTTCTAATATTTTCTAATATTTATAATAATAGTTTTTCTAATATTGACAGGAAATGGAACTTCAACATTGAAGATACCTATCAGGATGTCCATCTAATTTTTCACATGTGGATTGGTCTATTCTATAGTAAGACCACATCCAGGTTATTTCACCTGGAAAATTGTACTGCACCTGCAAAGGAGAAGAACATTGAAATGGTTAATTTGGACATGCATGCTGTTCAGAATGCTGTGTCATTGCTCAATGTTGATGTGAGCAAGAAAGTGGACTCGGAAAAACCTGTACATATTCCATCAGATGTTTTGGATCTCTCTGTGAAAAATGATGAGCCTGAAAATCTTTATCCAGTCTCAAATCAGAGCAAAAGAAAAGACACTGCATCACTATTTGGTGAAATGTCATCTCAAAAGCATGAAACAACACCAAGGCATTCACATTCTGGAAAAGGTTTCTCCTCCAGTCCAACAGCATTGATGGTAATGTATTGTATCTTACACCATTAAAAACGTTCTGTATTTAGGTGATGTACTTTATATTTTTCCTTGAAGAGATTAAATATATTTATAGAATTTGTAAATGTTCTTTGACAACATATTTCAGATAAACAGTAATTTATCACTTTCACACCGAGCATGAACCGTTTAATTGCCTTCTTCTAATTTACGCCTACATGCTAGCTGGCGCTGATCAGCAGTGTATTCTTCCATAGATAAGTATCTTGTACATGGTCCACTTCTCAATATACAGAATTAAAATAAGATTAAAAAAAAGTTTTGTTCTACACCAATAACACAAACGATCTATAATGCCTACACAAATACATCTTAAAATATAAATATAGGTCTTACTAGCAGCAAGCTACATTTGAAAATGTGTGCTAATATTTATGTTTATGCCCCCAAAAATCCATCCATCACACAGTACTTCCAATTGAGATCTAACTTGGAATTTATTGTTCCATCAATGATGGCAGGCAGTCCTGCAGCAAAACAGGACCAAACCATGCTGCTATCACCAAACTGCAGATGGGCAGCAGTCTTCTTTTTGGAAAACAGTGTCTTTCTCCTTGCAACTCTGTGATACACACCATTATTGTTTAATGTGATCCTGATTATGAACTCATGAACATTAACATTCAACAATGTAAGAAAGGCCTTTAGTTACTTAGAAGTATTTTTACAAACATAAAACATGTACATACAGTACTGTGCAAGTCTTGAGCCATTGGTGTTTTCAGCAAAATAAGTTAAGCAATTTTGTTAATTAACAATCCAGTGATGTTCTATATGCACAAGGAGTCAGACAACAGCCAGTGCTGCATCAGATTCTGATTTCATGATCAGTTTTGTCTGGGATTACATGAAGAAACAGGAAAAAAAAATTAAATTAAAATAAAAGAACTGTGACAATGTCACCAAGACACTTAGGTTGCTTCAAGTGTCTTGGAGACGTTGGCACAGTTCTTCTGGATTTAATCTGTCTGTTTTTTTTGTTCGTGTAATCCCAGACCGACTAAATGATGGTGAGTTCAGATCATACTGGCTGTTAATGGCAAAAGGAATGCTTGAAAGTGTAAACTGATATTTCCTATGTACACACACACACACTCACACACAAAAACTGGCTTAAAACCTTTTTGTGAAAATACTGTGTTTATAAAAATC